>CM076574.1:323949576-324101867 GCA_034641835.2 Pinus albicaulis
CAGCTTGGTTGCAATACGCTGCGCAACATGGAAATATTCAAGGGAGAAAACCATCAATCTCATGAGCCATTGTTATATTGTACATCACATTTGAGGTTGGGGTTTGAAGACCTGATGAAGGATGGTAGACATCTTGGAGTGAGAAACCCTTTCTCCTTTCAAGATGACACTTTATCAATGAGATCCTCTTAGCTCAAATAGGAAATTCTACTTTCATATCCAAGACCTCATTGGTTTTGGAATACTATTGTTGAGAGGTAGGTCTCAAGGAGAGATCTCATTAGAGGTGCACTTCAAGACACCATGGAGTGCAATGCTTCTCTTTCTTTCTCACAAGAGAAGATAGAAGATGGAGGAGGTATTAGGATAGATAAAATCTCTCAAGCTTGTGTTGGACATTCCTTGGGCCACACACATCATGATGGGAGGTTTTTTCCTGCCACCTATTTGGGTCTTGATAGGGTCTCATTGATCCTTGAGAAGATTTCATTTCAATATCCCATGAAGTGCAAAGACAGAGATTTGGTTTAGGATAATGGTAGCCCTCATGGGAGGAGTACCAAGATGAAGGAAAGAAGAAGGCACCCACAAGTGGTTGAGTGGATGTGGTTGATAAGCAAGGAGCTGGGAGGCTACTTGCAAATTTATGATACCGGGAAGCAGGAGGCTTGGCTACACTGGTTACTCTTGAAAGATTTTGGCCATCACTTGGAAAACACTCATCCTAAGAGTAGGAGGATGGGAAAGATATGGCAGGATACTTGGATCATTGAGCAACATAGAGTGTGGATGCATTGTGTTGATGTGATACTCATATCATTCATTGTATCTTCATCACATGAGTTGTATGATGGAAGTATGGGGAGGCAGGAAAATCTTTTGTTGCTTTGCTTGTTCTTGGGAGAGCAAGAGCAGATTTTCTCTCACACTTGACATAATGTTACAAGAGGAGGAGATGGAATTATCTCCTTGGTCTTTGATGATTATTTGGAAGCACTTCCATCTTGGGAAGTATTCCATATTTTTTGCAGCAGTATTAGAGGAGTCTTTGACAAGGAGCATGTCAAAGAACATAGCTTTGTATTGACAAGAGCTTATTTGCATGATCTCACAACGCTATCACTTTGGAGCAGAAATTTATGGATGGAGTGTCCCTGGGATCACTTCACATTGTATGCACTTGGTGAACAAGGAAGGGATGATGATGATAGAGTGGTGGGTAATGGCATCTACCACTATGGAATATTCTTCTTGACTTGGGTTTCCAATCATGAGGAGGATTATCTTCTTGCAACACATGGTTCATTATTCTTCATAACATGCCACAAAAATATGAAGGACTCACTCATGAATCCATGTGCCATCCTAATTCCGGCATATGGTAAGGAGTTTGTTTATACATTCATTGACTTGCACACTCTTACCATTCTTATGCAGTGCATTTCTTCACAAGAGGGCAAGCTTTTCATATTGCTCCATGTTCATAGTTGGCCTAATCTACATGATGGAGGTAGCCATCTCTTATGTGGCCTTGGGAAGATGTCTTATCATCACATGTATGTTCAGTTGTTGCACTCAAACATTTACCATGTGAAGACATGCATGATTAACCATGTAAAAATAAACATTTTTCCTTGTACTTTTCTCAAGCAGCAGCTTGTAAAACTACGTTGTACACACTTAGGAGACTGTTGGTATCTTTAAGCATCACATGGAGCCATCATTATTTCCTTCATTTTATTGTTGATCATGACTTAATTTGCTGATATGGATCATATTTTTATAAGAGGCATGATTATGAGGGAGGCACATGAGTTGGATATGTCCTTGAGTGGGAAGAATTCTCACATTTTCTGCACTACATGTTCTAATGGGAGCATGGGAGGAGATATGGCCACCACTACTACATATGTGATCCCTTTTGAGGCGGACCATGGACTTGATAGTTATCCATTGTAATTCCATGGGCAATTGTTTGATCTTGTATTGTTGTTATATTCAGCCATTTACTATTCCTTAGTAGATGTGATGAATTTTGTATGCCACTTGCCATGTTCCTTTCTGAGATTGCAATGGATGAAACTACGTTGTATCCTTGTGAGACATTGTTTGTATCATGTATCATCATGTATAAATTGTAGAAAAATTATCATTGGGATACCGTATGATGATTTTTTCCTATTCATCATGGATGAAACATTTTGGGCCAGCTTGTTCTTCAATGTTAGAGGAATACTCTTTGGGGGATTGTTCTTCACTTTTACATTTGAAGGAAATTCTTTTGCAGCCTAGGATCAACAAACACTCTACACTTATCATAAGTGGAGAGGAGGACAACTTGGGGTAGTCTATGATGCTTACCATGTTTAGATCTTCATCCCACCTTCATTTCCAGAGCTTGAGGTGGAATGAGATTTTCAGGAGTTGCCTTGCTGGGAGGTGGCTCATTTTGTTTGGATGATTGCTTAGGGATGGAGGATCCACATGGGGAAGATGTTCCTCATCACATTTAAGACTCCATGCCTTGAGTGGAGACTTCCTAGTTCTATCCTTGCAGTTTCTTGAGGACAAGCAACATTTGGGAGGGGAGGACTATAATATTCCAAATTTTTCCTTCAATAAATTGGAATATTAATTTTGTCTATTTTCACTTAGGAGATGAATAATTGGGTGAGAAGGACCATTAATAATAAAAACATGGATAAAATCTCTCTAGTATGAAAAGGGATCAACCTTGGAACTAAATTTCACACCCTCATGTGTGAAAGGGGACATTTTGCAAAGAGGCTTGGTTAAGTTTGACCAAGTCAAATAGTGCAGGGTATGAGGTGAAAAGAACTACATGGGACAGCGTAGAGATAGAGGAGGGAATATTCCTTGAAGGAGGAAACCCTAATAGAGTGGGGCCCATGGAGAGGTAGCTCTCATGTGTTTAAAATGAGGGCAAAGCAGCCATTGTTATTCATGATTTGATTATTCATTTCATGTCTATTCAGACATTGTGCATTCTTTTGTTGTTTAGTAAGAATTTCCGGGGAATTCCTATTTAGGATTCCTCCTCCTTTCATGAGAAGCCTCTTGAAAGAGTTGTATTGATTTTTCTCACATCTAGGCTTGAGGCCAAGCATCCTCCTCCAAGACAACGTTATTGTTGCAGCAGCATAATTCTGTGTTGTAGGGTGTTGCAGTGAGTAGTTACAACACCTCTTACATCTCTTGTTTTTCAGAGGGAGAGTCTTTCTTTCCTTTGGAGGATTATTTTGGAAGCTTTGGAGCTTATTTGCAGATCTTGGCACTTGGCCATATTATTCTATTCCACCTACAGTACAGTTACCCTCAGAGACTTCATTATTCTCATAGAGCACTTGCAGTGAGGGCTTGCAGTGTTATTTGGAGGGTGAGAACTCAAGTGTAAGGATTAGCCTTACACTTTGAAGATCTATTGGAGGAGGTCTACTTCAGATTGCTTATCATCTTCAGCCTTCTCTATTGAGTTCCAGATTTGAGTTGCAACAGCTACCCAGCAACTCTGACATTTTTTCCATTTTGTGTATTTTAGCCAATCCTTTGGAGGATTGATTTATTATTGCTTATAAGGGTTAGAGATTTTCTCCCATAGTGTATTTGAGCCATATCTTGTCATATATTTCAGTTATCATATAATATGGAGCAATAAATTCTATAAACTGCGTCCTCTTAGCCTGGGTTTATGCAGAAATAGCAGTGCTCATCTATTTTCATGTACATGTCTCGTTGAGGCTTGCATTGCCTTTCTTGAGTGAATGTTTAATTATTGGCTGTACACATATTCTTGTATCACATCTCATAAAGTAATTTTTTTTATCTATTGTATGTTCATGCTTTAGTTTCAGTCCCTTCATCGGGAAATTTTAGAGGACATCTAGTAGTGGGAGGTCTGTTTAACCATTCTAGAAGGATTTATTTGGCCCCAACTCTTGGATTTTTGTCTTAGACATATTGATATAATGGATCCAAGTCTTGGTATCAAATCCTACTGCCTCCATTTCTATAAAATGTGTTTTCCAGCCATGGATTTCTAGCCATTTCTAATTTGGAATATTACATCTTCAAACCAAAAGGAATTTTGGCATACATGAAAGTACCCCAAGGTGTGGTGAAAGTTGTCTTTTATTGATCATATGGGTGGAAAAGAACCTAATTGTATCATGAGTATCCATATAACAAAGAAATTCTAGATGATCCAACTACCCTTTGCAGAATGTGATGCATTTTTGGTAGTGGATAATTGTCTTTTAAAGATACTTTGTTTAGATTTCAATATTATTTCTCTTGTATTCTTTCTCACATGTAATATATTAGACATCTAGTTAGATAAATGAATTGGAACTATTATTTCATTAATGAACAATCTGTTTACTTCCTTCTGAATGGAAGGCAACAATTTAGGATTAATCCTTATAAGCTTCTGGCGAAATGGTTTTTGATCTTGATTCAAAGGAATAGTGTGTTGAATAATACTTTTATCATTGGTCTATATTTATGCAGGAATGCAAAAAAATACACATATAACCATAAATATAATTTTTTTTTGGAAATAACACTTCATTTCATTAATATCAAAGAACTGAAATTTGTTTACAGAAAGAATGGAAATAAACTAGTTAAGGTGTTGGTAGCTTATCTCTGAGGAGAGATGTGGTGCCTACAGGCCTCTGAATTCTATGTTACAATGAGTCTCGAAGGCCTATATATTATTGAGAAACAATGGAAAACCATAAACATCCAAAAAAATAACTCTAGGAGATGAAACACTAGAATATGGGCCCCGTTGGGGTAAATTGGTACATCAATTTCCTGGGGTTGTAACTTTGGCATACTATATTCATTTGATGCACATGATACATCATTAGAAATATCTATCCGAGGACTACACATGTTGACTAAAAATATCAAGTCCATAATGGACTCATATTTGTTGAAGGTTTGATGCCTAAAAAACATTGTTGAGGGCCTCAAAAGGGCTCCGGAAGTTCAGGACCCAAAAAACTTCTAAAAATAGTAAACTGTGCTATAATTAAGGGAACTGAAAAATTGAAAGAAACAATGGTGGGGCCCCAAGTGGAATAGGAGGGTGGCCACCAATATCCACCTCGATCAATCATAGACCTTCAAATCTAAATATTCCCAAGAAAAGACATCTAAAAATTGAGACATAAGTACTGCATACTTATATTTCATTTCTGGACTTAGATATTTAGAAATCTGCACCATATTTGGCTTTTCTGAAGTGCCAAGACTTAAATCTTCCACTCCCACTTCTTTTGGTGACATAGTCGACTTCCTTGGAACATCATACTGGTCAAAAAAGTATTCAAAGGTAATAAACCTCTTGGAATAGAATTATCCTTAAGTTGTAGTACTTGTATATCTGTATCACGAATTCTTCATCATCTATTTGGGTATTTATGAATTCTTCTTATGTCTGCAAGAAGTTATTGATTTCCTCATCATTTGGAAACAATTTACAATATTTAACATTTTCAGGGACGATAGGGCGATGTTTGACATTTATTTCATATTTCTTTTTGGATACAGAGGAATTTTGAACATACTAGCAGAAGTGGCTAGAGAATCAGCAATAACATTGTTGTTTCTAGGAATTAATGATAGAGTATATTTGGGAAATGTTTTGAGGATATCTAGGACTTCATTTATGTAAGCTCTCATTCTAAGATGTTTGTCTTGGTACTCTCCTTTTACTTGCTTGATAAGTAACTTGGAGTCACCATATACAGAAATTTTCTTTGCACCAAGCTTTTTCAAAAATTTTAGACCATCAATTAAGGCTTCATATTCAACTTCATTATTTGTGCAGTCAAATGCTAGTTTGTAGGAGGAAATTATAATATTTGGAGGGATATACAATGATTGATTAATTGGGCTGTGAATCCATATTCCAATACCACCACCTTCTTTTCACATGGCTCCATCAAAATCCATAGTCCAAAGACTATTTTCATCATCTGGAAGGTGTAAATCAAATGGTTGATTTTTAATTTCTGTTTGAGATACCTCTACTGTATTCAAAAAAAAAAAAAAAATTCTACTGTTTTTTTATTTTCTTCTTCAGGGAGATGTCTTTATTTCCAAACCGTTTAGCACTAATTTTCAAAATTCTGTTTCTACCAACTCTAAAACAGAATCTGATTTTTTTGGATTTTCTAATTTTTCTTCAATCAAAAGGTTTGAAGATGTTGAGCAGTCTTCATTGAATAAAATAAAAGACTTTAAATATATATGTACAACATTAATGGGATGATTGTTAGGCCTTTATCTTATACTGATCATATACTTCATCTTACTTTCTCTTTAAAGTTTCCTGAATTTTCCAAAGATAGGAATTGTTGCATATGAAAAGTCTAGCTGCAAAGTTCCTCTAAGTTTTTCTCCCCATGATCTAGAAAGTAGCATTCCATACCTAGGTGAAATATCAGTGACAACAACATCCATAAGGACATTCTTGGCTGGAATTTGTTCTAATGAGACCACTAAATCTTTGATAAGATCACGACATTTCACCCTCCCTTAATCAAATGAGTAGAGATCATGATAAGGTCTTGTGATTTCTAGTCCTAACTTGTCCATAATTTATTTAGGCATGAGGTTGTGGGATGCTCCAGAGTCAAGCATTACATCATGAATAATGAAATCATGGTTCTTGAGACTCAAATAAAAGGGAGGAAATTCACTATCTTATGATTTTCCATCAACAGCAGGACCAAAAAGAAGCTCAAGATCATCATCACTCAAGTTAACCATATCAGATGTTTGATCAAATCTAAAAAAATTAGTAACTATAGACTTGTATTGATAATTATTCATTATCTCAGTTAGAGGAGTAAAAACTTTCAGTGTAGCAATTTCATTTTCAAGAGAAAAATGAGCAGGATTTTTTTCTACCTCTTTTAGTGATGTGTCCTTATTTTCAGGCAGTTCTTTGGATGAAGAATATTTCTTGTGCCCTCCTTCTTGAACTTATTGATCTTTCCTTTGATTTTTTGTGGATGATTCATTAGCTTTAGGAGAAGTAGAAGCAGGAGGTGCTTTTTCTTTGCCTCTGTTTGGTGCAACAACTTCTTTTTTTCTGAGTATTAGTTTGACAACTTTTCTTATTTTGATTGTCAACTATGGGAACATTTCTTCTCCTCAAACCATACTGTCTTTGAACTTGTGTGAGGTATTTTTGATAACCTCTCTGATAATCTTCATTTCACATTAAATATTCATTTGATATGGAATATTGTTGGTCTTCTGATGCACAAATTTTTGCAGAGTATTGATCTTCTTCAATGAGGAAAAGGGTTGTTGATTTTCCTCAAATAAATGGTTCTCTCCAAAAATTTCTTCTTCATCATATTTATCAAGGCCTTCAGTATAATTATGTTGGAAATGTTTCCTAAATTTTTGTTGACTTTGTGGATCCTGATCCCTATATTCCCTTTGCTTAATCATGTATTGGGGTTGATGATTTTGACCCCTGAAATTGGGATTTCTTATAGAAGGTTCAGTTTGTCTATCAGTACTGGACATCTTATCCATCATTTTCTCCATGGCTTTAATTAAAGTATCAATTTTTCCTTCTGATGAAGTGGATGTTTCTTCTTTTATTGTGACTCTTTTCTCTATTTTTACCTTAGTATTTTTAATAATCATATTGGTCTCTACACTCACTACATTTCTTTGCATTTCTTCCAAAGTGGATGTGTTTCTCTCCCTTAGTTGATAGGCCATATCAGGTTCAAAACCATCAGGGTAATGGAGTAAAGAAAGGCCTAGGGGTGGTTTGACATTATCAGGAACTGAATGATATATCTTATTAAATCTTGCTCTGAATTCTTGGATAGGCTCATTTGTATTCCCTTTCAGTGAATTATATTTAGCTAGGATTTGCAATGGATTTTTATTTTCTTCCAATTTTTCCATGAATAAATCAATTAGTTGTTGTGAAGTAATTATTGTACCAGCTCCAAGAGAGAGAAACCATTTCTTTACTTCTCTAGAAAAACTTTGAGCAATAATATGCTTCTTAGCATCATCATTGTCTACTTCTTCAAGGTTTATAAAATATGTTACTTTAGCCACATGATGATAGGCTATAATTTCCGATGTTCCATCAAATAGAGGAAGTCTATGACCATAATTTTGAGGTAGAGTAGTAAGTTGACCTGGTAGAATCAGTGGAGAAAATCTGGCCATGATTAATGGAGGAGGTGGTGAAGGTGTGAATTGTGATGTAGATTGAATAAAAGTTTGCAAAGGTAAAGATGGAATGAAAGGAGGAACAAATGATGTAGTTATATGAGAGGGTGAAGTAAAAGAAGTACCAAATTCTTGTTGCTGATATTGAAAATAGGTTTTTTTCAGAGGTTTCTTCAAATTTATCTACTAAGGGTTAAGTTTATGGAAATTGTACCAAACTTTAGTATCAATTTCAAACTCAAAGGTTTTAGAAAATGGTGAAAAAGACTCAAAATAAAAAGGATCAAGAGTAGCTTCTGAGAGAAAAGTCTTAGACTTGGTTCCAATTAAATATTTTTCATGCGATGGAGAGAAGGCCAAATATTCTGAGACAAACCTAGTAGGCAGGGAATTTGAGTTAATTAATGGAGGAAAAAATCTTCTTGACTATTGAGACTTAGTATTTTATTTTCTCAAAATACTTTCAGGATTGTATACGAGGGGTGATGGATTAGGGTTAGGGTTTGACCTGTTATATATTATAGGATCCAACTTAATATCTGAATTATATGTTTTGGCTTAGATTTTGACTTCAGCTTGTTCAGAAAAACTTTCCTAGGGAATATTTAACAATTGTTCCTCGATAACAGTGCCAAAAATGTTATCACTCTCCCCAACTTCCTAGGATGAAATTAGGAGTGAATAAAGGTAACCACATACCAAATTTTAGATAGGTAGCTAGCCCTACGTAACCAAAGAGGGCTCTCTCTATGTCACTTTTTAAATATTCAATTTTAGGGCTTAGTTCCAGATTTTGGGCTAGATACGAATTAATTTTTTTAATGATTTGTTTGTTGGATAAAAACTATAATCAGTGAAGCTAAAACTGATTTCAAAGACTAAATTTCAGAAAAATGAGCCAGGAAAGATATGAAAACTATATGAGCACATTTAATTTGTCATTGGTGTATAGTGGTAGAAAATAGAGGGGTCTGAATGAGAATTTTAATGAATTCATTCATTAGAAGAAGAGACACATTGTAAAAAAATTAATAAATAGAACATATGTCTGATCTGTTAGCGCTCGAATCTACCTTAGGCTGAAATAAGGTAAAACTCAAGGCAACATCAAACCAAGCTCAGCCTCGTAGCTAGCCCTACGAGGACAGGAGAGGGCTCTCTCCGGGTCTATCTCGACAAAAGGTCTTCAAAGGGGCTGAGATGACTTATAATGGATATTGATTTTAGGCTAGTAAATAGATAGGAAGGTTTGATTTAAATTTTTTGGGTTTTCGTTGGAAAAATGGGAAAAACAATTTTGGGCTCGGGGATGAGGCCAGATCTTTGCAGAATTCGAGTTGGGGAAAGGTAGGCAGTAGTCTTGATGCTTTTTTATTATGTGTATGGATGGATCAGAATGAAAAGGAGCTGAAGAGGGCAAGGGAGAACAAGGATCCTCTCCAAACTGGCGAAAACATATAAAACTAAACAAATTTAAAGGCAAAGCACTGGAATCAATGGATTCTACCTCATTTACTCATTCATTTAGTTTCAGAAGAAAAAGAAGGGAATGGCATACATTAAACATTAAAGAACTTACAAATAACTGAGAGAAGCACACCATCAAAACTGAAAGCCACAAGAATCCCAACAGGTGCTGCAAAAACAGCTAAAATCTAGGCGACAGGAGCAACACCTCTATAAGCTAGGAAAGCTGATCCATTTGATTCATTCACTTGATTTTCACTTTTTTGTGAGTGAACCATCTAGAAAAAGTAAATACATGCCAAAATTACATCATTTTTATCAAATTACATCAAGCTGGGTCAAAAATTACATAAAGAGGTGAAACTAGTCCAAATTGGCCGAATTTCTGAGCTAAAAGGTGAAAAATAGGCTAATTTCCTCTATGCGCCGCGTGCCAAAGCTCTATGCGCCATGCGACTTTGGACCTGCTTTTGGAGCACTTCCTGATGTCAAAATCAAGCTCATGATAGCTTTTTGGAAAGCCCTGGATGTCTGCTATCTAACCCAAGTGGAATTTTTCAATTTGGAGCTCATTTGCCCCTCCCAAACTTCATTCTCCCAAAAGTACTTCCTGCTGGTGCAAAAGGTGGCAGAAAGGTGATTTTCATGGTTTTTTTGGCCCTTTTTATCATCTAGAACTTGATGAAATGCTTCAGCCATTTCTGAGCATGCATAACTTACCATGAAAAATCCAAAAATACAAATTTTTCCTCCAGAAAGTGTCCCAATCATAAGCGCGCGTCGGGACGCGCTACGCGTTGGGACGCGCTACGCGTTGGGCGGAAAAACCTGTTTTGAGACGAAAGTTTTCAAAAATGACAAAAACTTCTCCAAATTTTCTGAAATTTGGAGCGAATATCCCCCATCATGCGTCATGCTCAGCCAACGAAGCCTCGGTGAAGATCCGGAGTGGATCAGGCCTCTTTCGCCGTTTCAGTGCTCTGCTCAACCTTCTCTTCAGGATCTTCATTTTTGCTCTGCAAACGTGCATGCGGACCCAATAATGACCTTTCATATGATGGAGCATGTCTTTGTCTCTATTTTCTTTTGCCAAAAACTTCTCCAGATGAATTTTAGCATGCATGAGTTCGGTCTCTTGCTCAATTGGTGTCATGTCACCAGGTCTCTTCCGGGCCAATTGTCGATCTTCACGGATTCACCGCAGCTCTACAAGTGTGTGCTGATCCTCCAACTGTTTGTTCTGCTGCTCCAAGTACTTTATCACCCACTGTGCTCTCTAGAAATTATCTGTCAAAGTACCAATCTCAGCTTTCTTCTCCTGGATAACCTCCCTTAGTTTCGAGCTAGGAGAGCTTGCATCAACATCGATGAGTACAAAATCAGTGTCTTGGCCTCCTGAAGGGCCCTCATCGTGCATAGGCCTCTTGCCTCTATCCTGAACCTGTACCGGTGCTGATGTCGAAGGTGAGACCCCTTCCACCCTTGGTGGAGATAGTACTCGGGCTGCTGATGAAGTCAACGAGACCCCTTCCACCTCGGGTGGAGATAGTACTCGTCGTGTAGCTGCAAATAAGGCTCTGTGGCCTCGCTGATATGTCACATACATTGGAGCACTGATATTCTTAGTCTCAGGAATATAAAGCTAGTGTGAAGGCTCTCCCTCATCATGAACTACCTCGGGAGGCGGCTGTGGCGCTGCAAAGAAGTCACGGGAGATGAACTCATCCCATGCGATGCTGTTGTGCGGGCGATGCGATATGTGGTTTGATCGGCGCGTAATGATATATACTGTTATGCTGCTGTGTTGGGGTCTTCTTCTATACAAGAAATGTCATCCGCTCTATGTTACAGTACATGAAGTATGGAATGCTCATGAACCGCACTCTCGTGAAGTGCATCAACAGCCGGATGTGATATGCATACAAGCGTGAAAAGCGCCCTTCACAACTGAAATAACGAATGATGAGTTTCATCAATGGTGCATACTCATCAGATAATACTTAGAAGTGGAATGAATTACCGCTCGGAATGCCTTATATATCCGAATTAAAAGATGCCGAAACCATATGAAAGCTTTATCCATTAACACTTACTTATTCCTCTTCCCCGATGTCTTATATCCAGTCTTCTACGAAATAGTCTGCGGGTAGAAAAGTAAAATCCACCCCAATGAGAGTTTACACGTAGTTATGCAAATGTAAAACAAATAGGCAAGCTAACTCATGATGATGCTGAGTTTGGGAAATCATCTCACAATAATGGCAACATGACTGACGCTGAAAACAATCCATTGCAAGCGGGCAAGCTTGCAATTGGGTCAAAGAAGTGGGCTCCTCCCTGACATGCCTGCCACTTTTTTGAGACCTCCTTAGCACATTAACCTCTGTAGATGAATCAGCACATCTGCTCAGCCCTTTGATCATAGGTGAATGCGGCTCATTATGGTGCTAAAAGTATGAAAAATATATGCTGATATGGTAATGATGAAAACAAGAGTTCAGTGTATGCTCTAATTCCCAATGTGTCACATATGTATCAAGGTGCTATAGGAAAACCATAATGAGGAAAGTACTGTCAAGTGTGAGGATAGCCACTGTTTGAGGGATTTAGGAATATGGACAATTTACAAGTGATATAGGAAAACAGTGATAGTGAGGAGAGTATTTTTGGGAATAGGAATAGGTGAAATGAAAAAATGTAAGTGAAATCTAAGGCATAATCCTTGAATGTTGTGGCAATTTAAAATTTTGTCAATGGAGGGAAGGGATAATAAGTGATAAATTTAGAGTTTTACCACATGGGAACAAAAGGGATGAAGGATGTGAAACAGTGGTATAACAATGGGACTGTGGTATAATAACAGTGATCACAGCAGTGAGGAAAATGATATAATGATAGCAGTGATAAAAGCATACATAATAATGGCATAAAAGTGTTTTGGGAAATGCAAGTTTTGACACCAATTTCAAATGACAATCATCACTCCTCAAACCCTATGGAGCAGATTTCGAAGTGGACATAGGGTTAAGTTTTGCACCATTCAAACACTAATATCTTTGCTTCTAAACCATAGCACCATAGCCCAAAATCATCATACAGACTTTGACAAACTTACTTGGAGGCGAAAGAGCTGATTTGAAACGAGTTTTGGTGAAGGAGGGTAATTTTCCGGCCTTAGGGCTCTATGTGCCATGCGCAAACCTAGTGCGCCGCGCCCACACAAAAATGCACTGCAAAAACTTGCCCAGTGCGTCGCGCGTATTCTATGCGTCGCGCGCTCCTTTGTATGCGCCGTGCCCTAACTTCCAACATAGTCACGGCCCTTCAACTGCCAGTTTGCTCTTCCAACTCAATTTTTGACTTTTCTGTGAAGATTTATGAATGAAACTTGATACAAATGGGTTCAAATAGCCTTTGAAAATATCTTGCAAGAGATGGGTTTAATTTTTAGTTCTTCAAAAACCCAATTTGTAATTTTTTTTCATTTGGCACTTTATCCTTTCATTGAACTTCTGTCTTTTGGCTTTTTCATTGATTTTCTGAGTTTGGACTGATGAAATTTGGTTTTTTTTACAGGGATGTTGGCGTTTGGACTTCGGCAAAGACCAAAGGCTGCATTGAAAATTTTTTATGGTAGAAAAAATACATGATTGTTACAAAAAATGAATTTGACAATTTCTTGTTCAAAACAGAGTTTTGAACAAGAAATGTCCTCAGATGTGTTTGATGATGAAAATTTGAATTAAGAACCTTTTCGAAACCATCCTCATGGCCTGCGGGCATTTATTAAATATATCAAAAGACTAAACCCTAGACTCTAAAACTAAAAGACTCTTGTTGACCAAAATAATCATTTATAACCATGAATGACGTGAACTGAACTTCGATGACTTTTCAGGAGTTTTAATTAGCCCAGTAGGTAAAAGCATGAGGGAATACAAGAAGACCAAACCCTTTCATCAGTCAATGGCATGCCCCTAGCAAAATGCAATGAAGTGAAATCAGTGAGATACCTAAAACTGATATGCAAAAAGCGAAATGATCTCTGACGGAGGGCTGTAAGGACCGACTCTAACATTGGCTCCAATGGGGATGGTGGCTCCAAGGAGATGCCAAGAATGGCAGATCTCTGGAAGAGCTAGACAGTGCCTTCATCCATTGGGCAATAGAGTCATTATTTCAACAGATAACACAAAACCTTTGACACATTTATTGACTGAAAACTTGACTGGAACCTGACTAAAACCGACTCAACTTTAAAACTGAAATGACTGATAAAACTAACTTGACAAACTTCAAACCAACTAACCTCCTTCTTCAGAATTATAGCCTTCGCTTCAGGCCCCAGACTGAAGAAAATAGATTAGTACACACTTGCGATGAAACAGAAGTAGAACGATATATACAATGACAATGAAACCAACAAAAAATACTCAGAAATGGTATCGCTTGAGCAACCGACCATTGATTGGCTCTCTAGGACAATCATTGCCATTCATTTCCTTGAGAAGAAAGGCATTTTGACCACGATACACTGCAATATTAAAAGGGCCTTTCCAAATATTTTCAAATTTTCCGTGCTTACCCTTATCTTCATTTCGAGAATCCCACTTCAAGACCACCTCATCCAGCTGAAACTTATCTGCTTTCATCTTCCTGTCATAAATATTCTTAATGCGCTCCTGCAACTTGAATGTATTTTGAAAGACCTCCTCCCTTGTTTGCTGTAAATGAATCATCTGATTTATTCTTTGCTGCATGGGATCTTCCTCACTACCAGCTTCCTGAAACAATTTGACTACCAGGACAGCAAGAGAAGTGGGAAACACTGTGTCTACTCCATACACCAACTCAAAGGGGGACATACCGATGGATTTTTTCTGACTTACCTTATCAGCCCAAAGTGCATTTACTAATTTCTTGTGCCATCCTTTCTTATTGCTTTCCAGCAATTTCTTAATGATATTTACCAAAGACTTATTGGAAGACTCCGCCAAGCCATTTCCTTGCAGATGGTAAGCAGTTGAATGTCCCAAGCTGATGTTATACTTATTGCAAAATTCAACCATCCTTTTTGACTTGAAGGCCGCTGCATTATCTGTGATTATCTTACCAGGACAACCAAAACATGACAGAATGTTATTCTCAAGAAAAGAAATAATTACCGCATCCATGGCTTGTCTGGTGGGAATTGCCTCGATCCACTTCATGAAGTAATCCGTTGCTGTCAATATCCATCTATGTTGTCCTGAAGATACCGGATGGATTTCTCCAATGAAATCAACCCCCACTTCTTTGAAATGGTGCCAGCGACTTCAATTGGTTTAGAGGCAAGTGTAATTCTGCTTCCTTGAGGTGACATTCGTGACAACTCTTAACAGCCTTATATACATTAGAAAATAAAGTAGGCCAATAGTATCCCGCTCTCAGAATATTATTCGCTGTGGTTTTCAAAAATAGATGGCCCCCACAGTCTCCTCTATGAAAGTCCTCCAAAACTCTTTTGGCTTCTTCCTCTACCAAACTATTCAGTAACATTCCACCAGGGTCTTTCCAATATAATGCACAATTCAATATGCAAAACTTTGCAGCCCTCAACTTCAAGGTTCTACTCCTATTTCTAGGCATCCCAGGTGGTGGAGACAAATTTTGAAGTACATATAAAAAATCTCGACGCCAAGGGAAAAACAGATATCGAAATAGAAATGATGTGCCTCTCCTCATCCACATCGGACATAGCGGCCCCGATCAGATTTATGTCTAAAGCGTGCAGATTTGTTTCAGCCATGAGCTTGGCTAGTCCCTGTCCTTTGATCAACTTGGTCGGTTTAATTTCAACATCATATTCTAGCAATGCAACGATCCACTTTCCTCGTCTTCCTTCCGGATCTGCCTGTACCAAAACATCTTTAACAGCTGCATTAGGAACGTAAGCTATAATATGAGAATGCAATATATATACACGGAAATCTTTCAAGGCCTTTACAAGAGCAAGTGCTTGTTTTTCAATGATGTTGTATTTCAAAGCTCCGTCCCTTATAATTTGACTGAAGAAAGCAATGGGCTTCTCACATCCATCTCTTTTTTGCATTAAAATAGCTGCCACAGTGTGCTCAGAAGCGAAAGAAAACAAAATGAAGTCCTGTGTGTAATCCAGGCTGATTAAAATCGGGGCTGAAGAAAGAGCTATCTTTACCAAATTAAATGACTTTACCGCCTCTTCCGTCCACTTCACTTGACTGTCCTTTTTCAGCATATTAGTAATTTCTCTAAGATTTTCAACAAGGTTAGGAACAAAACAACGCAGAAAATTCATTTTACCATTAAAAGATTGTATTTCCTTCTTGTTTCGGGGCTGTTCAATTTGCAGAATTGCTTCAACACATGTTGGGTCTATACGAATGTCGTCCTTTGAGATAATGTGGTCCAAAATTTTTCCCTCATCCATGGCAAACAAGTTCTTTTTCGGATTCAGCGAAATGCCATATTTCCTGCACTTCTGAAAAACAACTTTCAAATGATACAAATGCTCCTCATCAGAATTTGAAAACACCGTCAAATAATCAAGGTAAATAACCAAAAATACATCTTTCTCATTAGCGAAAGCCATATCCATCGCACGCTGAAATGTGGCACCTGCATTTTTCAAACCAAACGGCATATTGGCATAATGAAATTTTCTTCATGGAGTGGTGAACGCAGTCTTGTTGTGGTCGTCCTCATGAACCAAAATCTGATTATATCCTGAATAGTCGTCGAGTAGTGACATCCGAGATGCTCCAACTACTCGCTGCAATATATGGTCCATCTTTGGCAGCGGATAATTGTCCTTTAATGACACCTTATTCAAATTTCTGAAATCAATACACAAACGGATCTCACCTGTCTTTTTCCGAACGGGCACCAAGTTGGAGATCCAATCAGAAAATCTGATGGGAACAATGATTCCTGATTTGTACAGCCTATTAACCTCCTTCTCAATTGACGGCAACAATTTCGGATTGATTCTCCTCAACTTCTAACGGAAAGGCTTCTGATTTGGTTTAATTGGGATAGTGTGCTGAATGATATTTGTATCATATGTTTTTAAATCTGAGTAGTCCCATGCAAACACATCAGAAAAAGATGATAAAAAACTGATATATTTACCTCTCACCTCCGGTGGAAATGTTTTGGATAACTTTACCATCTTCGGATTTTCCGCTGTCCCAATATTTACTTCTTCAACACCTTTTTCAGTCGGTCTCAAGGTAGGCTTCCGGGCTACGTTATCTTGATCAAAGAGTTCCTCTAAAGGAATCAATCCTTTAGGAATGATGTTATCCTTAAGCTGCAGTACTTCCATCTGATTTATTTTCAAATCATCATTACCATCATCATGCTCTGTATCTATGGAGGTATCTTTAAACTTGCCCTTGTTTTGCAGGAAATCATTAATCTCCTCATCGTCCTGAAAAACTTGCCAACATCTCTGATTATTCGGAATGGTGGGACGGTGTTTCACATGGATTTCGAACTTATTGCTGGAATTCATTGGGATTTTTAGATTGCTTGTTGCCTTAGCAAGTCCATCAGCAACACCATTTTGGATGCGAGGCACACACGTCAAAGTATAGTCTGAAAATAACTTCAAGATGTCTAAAACTGCATTACAGTAAGCCCTCATGCAAGGATGCTTAGCTTGAAACTCACCCTTTACCTGTTTTATCACCACTTCGGAATCACCATAGACTGCAATTCTCTTCGCTTTCAGATTTCTTAGAATCTTTAGGCCAGCAATCAGAGCCTCATACTCAGCCTCATTGTTCGAGCAATCAAAAGCTAGCTTGTATGAACATACCCGCACATTGCTCAGCACTTTGTTCGGAGCAGAAAATGGGCTGCGTACCCATATACCGATTCCAGCACCATCACTACCCACTGCGCCATCGAAATACATGGTCCAAAGACCATCTTCATCATCCTCCAAGTGCTGAAATGGCGGTAGCTCTGTTTTTTCTGTTTGCTGTCCATTGTCTTCAGTTGATTGCTCAATGGTAGCTTGCTTTTCTTGTCTTTCTTTCTGCAACACTTCTCTGAAATTTTTTGTAATCTCTGGAATATCTTCTGCTTGAACTAACTAACTATCAATATCATTAAAACTATTAGCAAACAAAACAAACGACTCTAAGTCTGTATGTACATAATTTATAGGGTGATTGATTGGTTTCTCTTTGCTTGTGATCATGTATTTCATCTTCTGCTCTCGATATAACTTTCTCATCTGGCCAAAGACAGGAATTGTTGCATAAGAGAAATCGAGCTGTAGTGTACCTTTCAACTTTGCTCCCCAAGATCTAGAAAGGAGCATCCCAAATCGTGGAGGAATGTCTACCACCACCACATCCATCAAGACATTCTTCGCAGGAATCTGATCTAGACTTACAACCAAATCCTTGATGAGCCCGATACATCTCACTCGGCTGGAATCAAATGAGTACAAATCATGGTACTTCCTTGTAATATCTAAACCCAATTTTTCCATGATTGCTTTTGGCATAAGATTGTGCGAAGCACAGGAATCGAACATGGCATTATGCAATACAAATTCATGCAACCGCAAACTGAAATAAAAGGGAGGAACATCACTGTCAGGAGACTCACCATCCAAAGCAGGCCCAAATATCAATTCAGGCTGATCATCCTCAACATTCACCGTATCAAACATTGGATCAAAATTCAGAATTTTGGAAACTTTTCCTCTGTAACTACTGTCCCTCATAAGTTCAGTCAAGGGAATAGATACCTTCAATTTAGAAATTTCGTTCTCCAAACTAAAAGCTGAAACCTTTTCAACCTCTTTTGCTGGAACTTCTTTCCTTTCAGCCTTATCCTTCAATACGCTTGGTTGATTTGGCTTTTCTGCTAATGATGATTTGTTAGCTACGGGATCCATTGTCTCTTTTCCTTTCTTTTGTGGTACAGGTGAATCATTCTTTGCTGAAATTTCTTTCCTCTTCTGAATTGGGTTTATGGGCACATCTCGGTTTCTTAATGAGTATTACTTCTGCTGAGCAGACAAAGCATTCATATACCCTCTTTGGTATTCCTCTGACTCTTCCTCAAGAGCTGCATCATTTGCTAAAGTAAAATCCTCATATTTGTGTGCAGCTGAACTTTCTGCATATTCTTCATCTTTAGTGATGTAGATGGGCAGATCATCAGGAGTAAAGAAATGGTTTTCTTCTCCTGCTACATCATCTTCATCATCAGATTCTTGACCAACAAAATTCTGCTGAAGAGGAGTCTTTACCTGCTGCTGGGCTGCCGGCTCCATTGCTCTCTGTTCACGCTGTTTAATTCTGAACTGTGGTTGTTGCTGGCCACGGTAGTTGGGATTCCGAATCTGCGGTTCAGGCTTATCAATCGTCATTCTTTTGAACATTTTTTCCATTTCTCAAAGCTAGTGCGGATCTAATGTAGATGTGGAAGCTTCTTCCTTTATGGTCACTCTCTTCTCGGCTTTCAACCGGGCTCTCTTATCATTCAAATTCGCCTCAACACTAATAGCAATCTTCTGCATATCCTCCAAGGTAGGCAGATCTCTGTCTCGTAATGAATAAGCCATCTCCGGATCAAAACCATTCGGGAATTTAAGGAGAGATGATTTTCTAGATCGTCTCAAGTCATCTGGAATAGCATTATAAACTGCATTGAATTTGATAATATAGTCTTGAACGGACTCACCAGGATTGCGTTTGATGTTGTTATACTCGGCATTAATCTGAAGTGGATCCTTTTTAATTTCCCAACGATCTAGAAACTGTCTGTGGAGTTCTGCCATTGTAGTAATGCTTCTTGCTGGTAAGGCTCTAAACCATTTTCTTACCTCTCCTCCTAAAGTTTGCACAAAAAGCCTCATGGTTACATTCTCTTCATCAATCTCATGAAGATCGAAAAAGTCTGCCATCTTATCTACATGCTGTTGTGCTGGAAGACTCTGTGGAGTGCCATCAAATATTGGAATCTTGCTCTGATAATCTGCAGGCATATCATTCAACTGTTGCGGCAACACAAGAGGTGCGAAACGAGCAGCCATGGCTCTTGGTGGATTTATAATCTGTCTTGGAGAAACAGGTGGAGTGGGAGCAGTAGATGTGCGAGGTGTATGCGGCGGAGATGGAGGAGGAACTACTGCTGATTTTTTATTAGAGATCTCAGGCTGTACGGGAATGGTTGGTATAAAAGGCGGTTCAGTGGGAATCTGTGAATCGGATGCAACTTCAGATGGCCCAAGAGTTTGGCATGCAGATTCAATAAGCTCGGGAATGTTCGTGGCAACAATAGAACTCTGAATGTTCAGGATATAGCTATCAATAGATCGATTGGCTTTCTCGATCTCAAGATACTTGATAAACTCGGGATTGATGACGGTGGAATCAAAATCGCTTTCAGATTTCGTTTCAAACAAAGACAACTCGAAACGCTCGTCAAATTCAAGATCTTCTAAATATTTGAAAACAAGAGGACAAGAGTGAGACTTAAACAAAGGAATTATGGGACTTCCTCGTCGATGAATTCTCGCAATCAGATTAGGATTCTCATATACTGGAGGCGGATCTGGATCAGGATTTGATCTCGTGTGTCTTCGGGAAGCCAGTGTGAAATTATTTCAAGAATCAAAGGGACACAAACAACTTTTTCAGCCTATTCAAATCTAGACTCATCACCCAAAGTCCAGATCGTGTGATCTACTGGGGTAATTTACAAATTCAATGCCACGATTACCAGTTAAACCGGAGATCGACTGAAGCAGCGTTTATCTACTTCGCTGATGCATAGCAACAAGCGTTTCGAAGGCTACCTGGCGTGACTTCAGACTCCGTCTATAACAAGCAAATGTTTTGAGTTTCTCCCCAGTATGGTCGCCACTATGTTAGCGCTGGAATATGCCTTAGGCTGAAGGAAGGCGAGGTTCAAGGCCACATCAAACCAACCTCAGCCTCGTAGCTAGCCCTACGAGGACAGGAGAGGGCTCTCTCCAGTCAATCTCGATAAAATGAGCAATAGGGTGTGAGATGACTTAAAATGGGAACTGATTTTAGGCTAGTAAATAAATAGGAAGGTTTTGATTTGAATTTTTTGGGGTTTTTGTTGGAAGAAGGGAAAAGGCAATTTTGGGCTTGGGGATGAAGGCCAGCTCTTGCAGAGTTTCAATTTGGGGCGAGGTAGGCAGCGGATTTAATGTCTTTGGATCAATGGAATGGAAGGAAAAGACTGCTGAGGCGCTGAAGAGGGAAAGAAAGTGCAAGTATCCTCTTCAAACTGAAGAAAAACATATAAAACTAAACAAAAGTCTAAGGCAGAGCACCAGCAAACTTGTGAATTCTACCTCAATTACTCATTTGTTTAATTCAGAGGCAAAGAGAAGGAATATGGCATACATATAACATTAATGAAACTTATAATACATGAGAAGAAAACATCATCAAAACTCAGAAGCCACAAGAATCCCAACAAGTGCTGCAAAACTCTGGTCTTTCCTTTGCCAAAAACTGAAAAATGGATGTACAATGTGTGCCAAACTTTTCCCAAGAGTCCAACCTTTACTACTGACTGAAAATCTACATAATATAGAAAATTCCAACCCATTCCCTAGCCTCTAGGGGTCGAGCTCCTCCTTCTAGGAGCAATTTGAACCAATTATAATCATGGAACTGAAATCTAGGCATCCAAACAACTTGCCTCTAAAAGAAGGCAAACTGATCCATTCATTAAATTTTTACTATTTTGTGAATGAATCCTCTAGAACAAGTAAAAACAAGCCAAAATTACATCATATTCCTCAAGTTACATCAAGATAAGTCAAATATTACATCAAAAGGTGAAACTAGTGAAAACTAGCCGAATTTATGCGCTGGAAGGTCAAATCTGGGCAAAAATCCTCTATGCGTCACGCTACTTTGCACCTATTTTTGGGGCACTTCCTGGAGTCCAAATTGAGCTCATGATAGCTCGTTGGAAATCCCTGGATGTCTGCTATCCAACCCAAGTGGAATTTGTCAATTTGGAGTTCATTTGCCCCTCCAAAACTGCAATCTCCCAAGAGTACTTCCTGCTGGTGCAAAAGGTGGCAGAAAGGTGGTTTTCATGGTGTTTTTAGACCTTATGACCAGTCAGAATTTGATGAAATGTCTTGGCCATTCTTGAGCATGCATAACTTTCCATGACAAACCCAAAAATATCAAGTTTTCCTCCAGGAGATGTTCCAAACGTAAGCGCGCGTCGGGTGGCGCGACGCGTAGAGCAGAAAAATCTGTTTTGCAACCCAAAAATTTCAAAATGACAAACATTTCTCCAAATTTGCTGAAATTCGAAGAGAAGGTCCTCTATCATGTCTCATGCTCGGCCAATGAAGCTTCGGCCAAGATCTGAAGCGGATCAGGCCTTTTTCGCCGTTTTAGTACTCTTCTCAACCTTGCCTTCAGGATCTTCATTCTAGCTTTGCACACGTGTGTGCGGGCCCAATAGTGATGTTTCATGTGCCGGAGCATGTCTTTGTCTCTATTGGCCTTCGCCAACAACTTCTCCAGATTTCTATTGACTTTCTCAAGCCAAATTTTCCGCTCAAATGGTGTCATGTCACCATGTCTTTTCCGGGCCAACTCTCGGTCTTCACGGATCTGCCGCAGCTCTACAAGTGTGTGCTGGTCCTCCAGCTGCTTATTGCGCTGCTCCAAGTAGTTGATCACCCACTGAGCTCTCTGCAATTTAACATTAAATCTCTCAATCTCTGCTTTCTGCTCCTGGATGGTCTCCCTCATCTTCGAGCTAGGAGAGCTCGCATCAACATCAATAAATGTAACATCAATGTCATGGCCTCCTGAAGGGCCCTCCTCATGCATCGGCCTCTTGCTTCTGTCCTGAACCTGTGAATGTACCTACAATGTAGAAGGCTAGACCCCTTCCACTCCATGTGGATATAGTACTCGCGCTGCTGATGAATTCAACGAGACCCCTTCCACCCCGAGTGGAGATAGTACTCGTCGTGACGCTACAAACAAGGCTCTGGCACCTCTTTGATATGTGCCACACACCGAGACACTACTATGCTCAATCTCAGGGCCGTCTGGATGGTGTGAAGACTCACCATGCTCATGAACGATCTTGGGAGGAGGCTGAGGTGCTGTAAAGAAGTCTCGAGAAATGAACTCCTCCCATGCATAACCCTACTGTGCTAGTTGATGTACCACCATGATTTTGATCAGCGCGTAATGATAGATGCTATTATGCTGTTGTGCTGGGGTCTTCTTCTGCACAAGGACCGTCATCCGCTCTATGTTGCGGCACATGAAAAATGGAATGCTCATCATACGTACCCTCGTGAAATGCATCAGCAGTCGAATATGGTATGCATACAAACGTGAAAATCTGCCCTCACACCTAAAATACCTGATGATAAGCTTCATCAATGGCGCATACTCTTCCCTCAGAAACCGGAACGGGAAAACTCTACTAAGCTGCCTCAAATACCCGGTTTTGATGTATGGCTCATAATAGGATTTCTCTAACTGCTGTCTCTTATTCCATTCCTTTCCTAAGTTTGGTATCCCGGTGGCCTGAGCAATAGTCTCTGGAGTCAAAATGAAGTCTACTCCAGCAAGGTTTACACGGCCATCATGCAAATGCATAACAAATAGGCGAGCTAGCTCATGATGATGTTGAGTTTGGGAAATCATCTCAGAGTATCGGAAGCATGACTATTGTCGAAAACAATCCATTGCAAGCGGGCAAGCCTGCAATTGTGCCAAAGAAGTGGGCTCTTCCCTGACATGCCTACCACTTTTGTGAGACCTCCTTGGCACATTAACCTCTGTAGATGAATCACTGTCCTGCTCATACCCCTGTTCATAAGGTGAATCTGTCTCTGACACGGCGCTGAAATCAAGATGTTTGACAAATATATGTTGATATATGTATGGTGAAAACAAGAGTTATGTGTATGTATGAAAATGATGAATTGGTGCTTTGCCTTTCAATATCAAATATACCAAATGTTTCAAGCATGAAATGAGGGACTGTGGGAAGTGTCAAAGCAAATACAATGCACTGTGAAGTAATTTTGGAATGGACAGACATTTACATCACTGTTTTGGAAACTTTTGAGATTAAACACCTTTACAAATGATAATGATGGGACTTGTAATGTGATAGGAACGAGAGTTAATCAAATGGCAACCTGTAAGTAGAGTCAAAAAACATGAAGACAGCCATTGAACTTTGTGGAGACTCGAATTTTTATCAATGGAAGGGAAAGAGGTAACAAGTAGGGTTTGGGAATTCACATGAGGATCAAAGGTATAGGGATATGGGGACAATGAATATGGGACTGTGGGACTGTGGTTAAACTAGCAGAGACAACAATGATATTCAATAGCAAGAGCATATATGTCAATGAAATAAGTTTTGAAACACCAACTTCCACGTTTTGAAGGACCTCCCTTTAAACCCTTGGAGCAACTTTGGATGTAAACATGGGGTTTAAACTTTTCACCATTCAAACACTAAATCCTTGCTTCCAAACCACAGCAGCATAATTTAAAACCATTGGACGAGCTTGAATAACTTACTTGAAGGAGATAGCAATGAATCCAAATCGATTTCACACCAAGCAGATTTGATTTTTTGGCTTTAAGGCTCTAAGCACCGCGCGCAAACCCAATGCGCCACGGCCTTTGGGTGCGCCGCGCCAGTTAAATTTCACACTATTAAAATTTTCCCAGTGCGCCGCGCGCATTCTATGTGCCGCGCCTACTTTGTGTGCGCCGCGCCTTAACTTCCAACACAGTCACGACCCCTTTAACTATGAAATTTTCCTTCCACCTCCAATTTCGACTTTGCTGTGAGAATTTGCAATTGTAATTTGGCACAAATGGTTTCAAATAGCCTTTGAAAATATCTTGCAAGAGATGGGTTTAATTTTTAGTTCTTCAAAAACCCAATTCATAATGTTTTTTGATTTGGCACTTTGGTCATTTATTTCAACTTCTGTCTTTGGCTTTTTCACTAATTTTTGAGTTTGGACTAATGTCTTGTTGGTTGATTTTTTGCAGGGATGTTGGTGTTGATTTTTGGCAAAGGAAAACCAGAGTATGCTGTGAAGTATTTCATGGCGGAAAAAATACATAATTATTACAAAATGAATGCGACAATTTCTTATTCAAAACAGAGTTTTGAACAAGAAATGTCCTCAAATACTTTTGATAATGAAAATTTTGAACTAAGAACTTATTGAAATCCTCCTCATGACCTGCGGGCATTATTCGACCTATTTGAAGACCAACCACTAAACCTAGACTGTGAAAATGACTCTTTTGACCAAAATAACCTATTATGACTGTGAACGACTGAAATGAAATTTGATAATGATAGAGAAATTTTGACTAGCCCGGCAATACAAGTATGAGGGAAAGAAGAAAACCAAGCCCTTCCGTCAGTAAATGGCATGCCCCTAGCGGAATGCAATGAAGTGAGTCAAGCGAGACACCTAAAAATGAAATGCAGAAAGCGAAATGATCTCTGATGGAGGACTGACAAGACCGACTCTAACAGGAGCGATGAGTGATGTGTGATGTGGGCGATATCGCATCACGGTGGAGGGTCGAGCCTGTGGTAGATCGAATGTGCGATGTTGCGATGTCGGCATATCACATCGCAGTTGAAACAGTGAACCTTGCGTGGTGTGATTGATGATATGCAATGTTGCGAAGTTGCGATAAAGCGATCGGCCTTTGATTTATCCATGTTGCGCTGTGCTGGCAGATGGGACCGGCTATGTTGTGCGGGCAGTTGGAATTAAATTCCAACACTCTACCTTAATTACAACTGCTGGGTTTTCCTGCATGCCAACGTATTTTTTGAAGTAATCAAAACTTTTATGTGCTAATGGTTTTGTTAAAATGTTTGCAAACTGTTCTTCAGTTCTGCAATGTTTCAAAATTATTTCTCCATTGTTCACTAGCTTCCTGCTGTAGTGAAACTTGGTATCAATGTGTTTCATTCTTTTATGAAAAACAGAATTCTTTTACAATGCTATATTTGAGCTATTGTCACAGTAAATGGTTGTGCCTTTTGCCTGTTCATGACACAAATCTCTGAGTATTCTTCTCAGCCATACTACTTGGCATGCTATTGCTATTGCTGCCACATATTCTGCCTCTGTTGTTGATAAAGAAACTACTAGTTGCTTCTTGGAAGCCCATGAAATGGCTCCCGATCCCAAATGAAACACATATCCAGACGTGCTCTTCCTATCATCTATACTTCCAGCCCAATCGCTGTCATTATAACCAATTAATTCAAAATTTTCAAATGAGGAGTATAAAATACCATACCCCTTTGTTCCATTTACATACCTTAGAATCCTCTTGGCTGCTTGCCAATGAGTTTCTTTCGGCCTTTCCATAAATCTGGA
Organism: Pinus albicaulis; assembly: GCA_034641835.2. Lineage (NCBI taxonomy): Eukaryota > Viridiplantae > Streptophyta > Pinopsida > Pinales > Pinaceae > Pinus > Pinus albicaulis. The sequence goes on from CM076574.1 coordinate 323,975,738, forward strand.
GATTAAGCTTACAGCATGCATTATATCCGACCTAGTTGCAGTCAAATACATGAGGCTGCCAACTATGCTTTTATACAATTTTGGATTAAAATCCTTGTTGTCGTCTTCTTTGCTCAATTTTAACCCCATGACAGTTGGAGTTACAGCTGCCTTGTTATTCTGCATGTTGAATCTTTTCAACACTTCTTCAACATATTTTGCTTGGGAAATTAAATACCATTTTCATTTTTCTCTACTTCAATTCCAAGAAAATATCTTAAAAACCCCAAATCAGTCATTTCAAATTCACTCTTCATGACTGCTTTAAAATAAACAATGAGAGAAACTTCATTGCCAGTAAATATTAAATCATCTACATATAAAACAACAATAAGAATCTTACCATCATTTTCTTTTATGTAGAGTGTGGGTTCTCCATCACATTTTTCAAAATCCATTTTCAATCAAGTAAGCATCTATTCTGTTGTACCATTCTCTTGGTGCTTGCTTCAGCCCATAAAGAACTTTCTTTAACTTGCATACTTTGTGCTCTAGGCCTTCAATTTCATAGCCTAGAGGTTGTTCGGCATATACCTCTTCTTTCAAAAATCCATTCAGGAATGCAAATTTCAGATCCATTTGGTAAACCTTCCATTTCTATTGCGCTGCTATGGACAACACTGATCTCATTTGTTTCCATTCTTGCAACCGGTGTGAAAGTTTCCTCATAATCTCTTCATTGTTGCTGCTTGTAGCCTTTGACAACAAGTCTGGCCTTGTGCCTTTCAATCTTGCCTTCAACATTGTTTTTGGTCTTATAGACCCATTTAACTCCACTAACTTCTTTACCTTTAGGGAGGTCTAATAACTCCCATGTATTACTCTTTTCTATTGCACCAATATCTTCATTCATTGCTTCAATCCATTTTTCTTCTTTTACAGCATCTTCAAAATGAATTGGGTCATCAACATGATAATATAAAGCAAATAAAGATTTCAGACCGACATTATCATTTACCTCTCCTTGTTCATAAATCTCACTCAGATTTCTGAATGTCGGTTTCCTTGGTGTACTTGGAATTCCACTTGAACTCGAGGGAGTTTCTGTTCGTTGTGGTGTGCTTGAAGAAACACTTCCTTGATTTCTCAAGGTTGTTCTATTTCCAGCTTGTGGTGTGGTTTGTTGTGCTTGAGGTGGTGGAGGAGGAGCCACCAAGGAAGGATTATTTGCTGCTGTCCCTTCCTCTTCTTCTTCATGAGACACACTTGTCTTCACGTTCACTGTTTTCTCTAAACTTCCATCCCAAGCTTGTTCTTCTATAAACTGCACATCTTTGCTGATTATAACTTTCTTGGTGGATGAATTATAGAGCTTGTATGCCTTGGACTCATCACTATATCCAACAAAGATACATTTCTCCCTCTTACTATCAAGCTTCTTTCTCAGCTGATCCGGGACATGTGCATATGCCACATAGCCGAATACTTTCATATGGGTGATGAACTATTTTCTACCGCTCCATGCTTCTTCAAGAATTCTGTTCATGACAGCTTTAGTTGGGCATCTATTCAAAATGTAAACTGCACAATTAACAGCTTCAGCCAATATTCATTTGACAATTTTTTTACCTTCAACATACTTCTGACCATGTCCATGATGGTCCTATTCTTCCTTTCTGCAACACCGTTTTTTGAGGTGTGTACCTTGTGTTAAATTGCTTATGTATGTCGTTCTCTCTACAAAAGCACAGAAACTCTTTGGAGATGTATTCTCCACCTCTGTCAGTTCTTAGCACTTTGATGTAGTGCCTACTCTACTTCTCAACATGAGCTTTGAAGTAGCAGAACTGTTCAAACACTTCACTCTTCTGCTTCAAGAAATACACCCATGTCTTTCTGGTTTAGTCATCTATGAATGTCAAAACATATTTGTTGCTAGCTAAAGATGGCATTTGCATTGGTCCACACAAATCAGAGTGGACAATCTCTAAGGGTGCTTTTTCCCTTATACTCTTCCCTGCTGGAAAGCTTTTTCTGTGTTGTTTGCCCAAGATGCAGCCTTCAAAAAGGCTGTCCAGTTTCTCAATCAATGGTAATCCCTTTACCATTCCCTTTATGTGCAACAATTTCAGGCCTCCAAAATTAAGATGTCCAAATCTCAAGTGCCATAACAAGTTTTCATCTTTCACTTCCTTTTGAAAGATTTCTTGTGTAATAGCTGCTACATTTTTCCTTTCCTTCAAGTCTACTCTGAGCTTGAGAGGAAACATCCTATTACTTTCCATATGCACCTCTGCAATGACTTTCTTGCTTGGAGGTATGTCCATGATTGTGCACACATCATCTTTAAAAAATACATTGCAGCCCTTGTCAATGAGCTGTACAATGCTCAAAAGATTACATTTCAAGCCAGGTACATAATATACATCTGGCACAAACTTTTTTTCTCCATTTCTTGCCAGAATACTGACTCCGCCTTTTCCCTTGACAGAGATCTTACTATCAGTTCCTATTGTTACTTCAGATTTAACATTTTCATCTAGATTGGCAAACATTGCTATGTTTCCAGTCATGTGGTTGCTACAACCTGAGTCTAAGAACCATACATCATCTTGTCTATCTTGTGCTAGATTACATGTTAACAGCACATTACTATGGTTCTTATTTTCTTTTACAAAATTAACATTTTGCCTATTATTCATGTCATTTTTCTTTTTCCTACATTCATTGGCATAGTGTCCATATTTCTTGCAATAATGACATTGGACTTGGGATTTATCATACCTTTTTCCATGAGTTTGATGTTGGCTTGAGCCTTCATTTTGGTTCTAAATGCTGCTTCTTCCACTCAAACTTGCAGGGTTGTTTCTCCCTCTGTTTTGGCTTTTGTTGTTTGCTCTCCCTTGACCTCTGCTTCAGCCAAAATACATTTGAGTCTTAAAAGCTTGTTCCAATGAGGAATTTATTCCTCTATTCAGTCTGTGTTCATGAGACATAAGGGATGCACTCAGCTCATCCACTGTAAATTGTGAGAGATCCTTTGTCTCTTCTATTGCCACTACTATGGCATCAAATCTTGAGGGTAGACTTCTCAAGATTTTCTCCACAATTCTTCTTTCTTCAAGAATTTCTCCATGAGACCTTATCTGGGTAACCAACCCAATAACATGAGTAAAAAATGAGTCTATATTTTCAGACTCTTTCATACAGAGAGTTTCAAAATCCCTCCTCAACATTTGCAACTTTGTTGTCTTCACCTTCTCCATGCCTTGATAAGCAGTTTTGAGAATATCCCATGCCTCCTTAGACTTTGTTGTTGTTGCAATCATTGGGAAAATACTCTCATGTACAGATTTAAAAAGATAGAATAGGGCTTTGGAGTCCTTCTTCCTATTATCTTTTAACAAATCTCTTTCTGTTGTTGTTAAAGCAGCCAACGTTGCTGCATCTGCTGGTTTTGAGTAGCCATTCTCAACTAGCTCCCATATGTCCTGTGAAGCAGACAAGGCTCTCATAGTGATAGACCAATAATCATGATTCTTTCAATTAAACTGTGGAAGTTGGGGATTCGTCAAACTAGTTCCTACTGCAGCCATCATGACTGTGCAAACAAAACAAACAGAAGCTTTCTCTGCTGGAGAAATCTGCTTCAACTAGCTTCTTACAACTTTTGCAGTGAAGAGCAAACTCTGCTACGTTCACCGAGCGCCTAGACTAGCTCTGATACCATGTTGGAATTTTCTGGACAAATTCCTTAACAACACACAGAGGAAATAAAACTATTCCTCTTTTACAACACAGATATTTTAACTCAAAAAATGTATAGACAAAGATGCGTAAAAAAAATTGTTTCATTAATATGAAAAACTATTACAGAATGAAAATTCTGTCTTCAGAATACAATTCTGAATTCACAATTTATTTGGCTGCTACACACACAATGCTGCAATATTACTCTTTGTCTCTCTGTTCTCAGCCTTCAGGCAAAATCAATTATATATTTCACGCACAAAGCATAGTGCAATTCAACCTATATAAATTCACTACGCGACTGTACGAATTTATTACAAACCTAATACCATTGAATGTCATTGATTGACATACCAACAAAAAACATCGCTTGAAGATCGGATTGATGGCATCAATGTTGCGGACGGCTTAGATCTTTGGAGCATGCGATATGCGATGTGCGATATCGCATCACAAGTGAGACGGCGGGACTTGATGGTGCGGAGAAGGAGCGATGGGCGATGTGTGATGTGGGCCATATTGCATTGCGGTGGAGCGCCAAGCCTCCGGTAGATCAGATCTGTGATGTTGCGATGTCAGCATATCACATCGCAGTTGAAACAGCGAACCTTGTGGTGGTGCAATCGGTGATATGCAATGTTGCGAAGTTGCGGTAAAGTGATCGACCTTTGATTTATCCATGTTGTGTTGTGCTGGCAGATGGGACTGGCTATGTTGTGCGGGCAGTTGGAACTAAATTCCAACATTGTGGATGAGAAACGGAGTTTGGTAGTGAGCTATATAGCTGCATTGAGTCAAGGGAATAAAAAAATTTCTGATATATTCAGGTCGGTTAATTTCCACATGTTTTCTGTATGAAGAGAAATTGAGAGAAACAGAAACCGCACTAATAAATTAAAGTAAAAAATTCAATAAAGTTATTTAACAATTACGTGATTAAGTAATTTCAATAAAATTAAAATTAAAACATTGATGCAATCAAGTAATTTGAATAAAGTTATTTAACAATTTCCCAGTGCCTTCCTGTCATTAGGGCGCCCCCACCCACTCAAACTTCCAATTCTATTTTAGACGTGATTGAAGATGACCCATAAATATTGTACTAAAATTTAGATATGATTTAAGACCAACAACGACCATATCATATTGTGGTAATACACACGAGAAAACAGAAAATCTACCTCTCTTAATTAATTCAAGATAGGTGAAAAAATGGAGTTTCTTTGGCTACGTATTCAATAAAAGAAGACTTTAAAAAAAAAAAATTCAATAAATTTATTTAAAAATTTCCCTGCGCCTTTAGATGTGATTGAAGATGACCCATAAATATTCTTCCAAATTTTTTCCATCTCATGCAAGGCCCACCACCCACCATATTGTGGTTTTTCTGTAATACACACATGACAAAACAGAAAATCTACATCTCTGAGTGGATTAAAGATGTGATGAGAAAATGAAGTTTCTTTGTCTACCTATATTGCAACATTCACATAAGAATATCGCACTAACGATCTTTTCGAGATATGGTCCCTTCATTTTCCAAAACACTTGATTTCCTGTTTGAATAAGCGAGAATGTGACATTTTAAACCATGATGGTAAATACTCACCTTTCCAGGGAAGTAAGAAATGAATATCACATTTTTATAAAATTAATCACAAAGCATTAGTTGCATACCCTTGGCGTAAAATTAGTATTTGCAAGACCGCCCACGTGTAAAGCAAATTAAATTAAATTAAATTAAACTAACCATTAAACAATCTTTACTTTCCCTTAAATTAAGGGAAGGAATACAACATTTGCACTCCCCTACGAGTAGATCGTGTGAAAAAAATTGGTGACTCATAAAATCAATTAAAAGTCAAATATTACCTAAAACATTAAAGTAAATATTATTTAAAATGTTATTTACAAAATAAATTGAAAAAAAATCCCACACATTTAAATAAATAAAATTAGCAATTGCATCAGAGGTGCAAAGGAATGTCGAAAGGAGTAGGGAAATGTGGAAGGATTTTCTCTTTGTGTGACATGAAAAGTTGCAACATCGATGTCATTTTATGTGGTGCCCAATTCCACGGTAAAGGGAATGAGCTTTCTGACCTTCACGCCTCACGGTAAAGGGAATGAGCTTTTTGACCTTCACGCCTCACGAATCAATGGAAGTACTATTGCAACTATCCCCACCAGTTGGCTTCTTATAAGCCCAGAGATTGGTGAACAAGCCAACACCAACAAATGTTTCAAGAAACATGTTTCAGTGCATCCTTGCCTCTACTTAGATGTCTCTAGTAAGCCCCTAAAAACAAAAAAAAATTATGAACTCGCTAAAAAAAAATTATGAACTCGCTAAAATTTTTTGCTCGAAGAAACCTCCATGTGTTGTCATCCATGCTACTACTACAACAATTAACATGGAATATTTTTATGTCCTTGCATGCATGTTCAATGCAAGAAGATGGGCATACCAATGCAAGATGTGAGTTGAGTTGAAGGTAAAGAAACATATGTGGGATGTATTTCCTAACAATATGGGTTTCTACAACAACATTGAGTTAACATGAGCCAAATTGGATCTCAATGAACTAATGCTACAACCAGTCACTTTTAATGAGGACAATCCTCTTGAGGTGTCATTCTCCACACCACTAGATGCAAGCATTGGTAAGATCTAGTGTGGGGGAGGGGGGAAGAGGGCGAGGATGGATTAGAAATCAATAACGATGGTGGTGATCTTGATGATTTTGACATGAGGATGACAAAAAATGAATTTTGAGATTTTTCCATCTACGGTTCTAGTATCTACCCTATTTTGTATTTGACATTGGAATTTCCATATATATTATCAGGAGAATTCATGCCATATGTTTTGATTTGATGACATTGTGCCTATAATTTCTGTTAATCATAACAATTCTACAATAATTATATTAGAGCTTAGAGCTCTCAAACTTGTGCCTATAATTTCTTCTAATCATAACAATTCTACAATTCTAGTTTGATGATAATAATTCTAGTTTATCATAACAATTATGTTTGATGAAAATAATTCTAGGTTGATAATAATATAATCAAATTAGAGCTCTCTAATTTCTATTAATCATAACAATTCTAATTTATGTTATTCATAACAATTCTAGTTTGATGATAATAATTCTAGTTTATCATAACAATTCTCTTTAATGATAATAATTCTAGGTTGGTAATGATATAATCAAATTAGAGCTTTCTAACTTGTGCCCATAATTTCAGTTAATCATAATAATCTAATTTGATAATATGCTAAGAGCTCTCAAAATATATTCTTATAAAATATATATATATTTAAAAATATAAAATATTTATTTTTATAGAATATTTATATTTTGAAATATAAAACACATATTCCTTTTAATACCTTACTCTTAAACTTTATTTTTATAAAATAAATAACTTTTTAAAAATATAAATATAAAATATATTTATAACATATTTATAAAATATTTATATTTTGAAATACAAAACACACATTCCTTTTAATACCTTTAATTCCTTAATTTTAAAAGAGTAAAAGGAAATGAAATTTACCAATTTACTGAAATGAAATTTACTAATATTAATTTATGTTTTCCTCGTATCTGTTATGAAAATAATATTTTAAAGATGTGGCATGATATAATTTGTGAAAATAATATTTTAAAGATGTGGCATGATATAATTTGTGAGCTATGATTACACAAAGTTAGTATTGGTATGAATTGTGATTTTTCCTTTACTTATGCTAGTCTGAATTTTCATAGAAGTGTGTTAATTGACTTTGTTGTTAGTAGCATTATTTTTTGGGTAGGTTATGACACTCTTTAAAGAAAGAGTTATAAAAAAATAGTTATATTCATCTATTAAAATTATATTCATTATAATAGTTTGTCATAGAAGTATTTTAATTGGCTTTGTTGCTAGTAGTATTATTTTTTCCTGTAAGTTATGACATTCTTTAAAGAAAGAGTTATAAAAAAATAGTTATATTTATCTATTAAAATTATATTCATTATAATAGTTTTTTTAATAAATCCTGGAACTAAAATATATTTTTATATTTTAATCATTTCAAAGAAATATAGATGTAAAGATATTGAACATAGTTTTTAAAAAATAGAATAAGAAATTTTATAATTATAAAGGCATTTTTAAAACACCATTCATAGTGAACTTAACTCTATTGTTCACATTTGCATGTAATTAACAACCAAAATTTATATACAAATAAGGGAAATAAGACTCAAAGGACTTCATAGTTTAGTTACATAATTACCACTTTGTTCAAATATTTATGTACAAACAAGGGAAATACGACTCACATTACTTCATGCTTTAGTAACACAACTATCATTTTCTTAGAATAGACTAAGATGTCGAAGAAATTTGGCCTTCACAAATGTTTTTGATAGTAGTACTTGTACTACCCAAAAATTGCGTTAGATTTGATTGGAATTTGGGAATGGAAGTAGAGCGCAAAAAAGTGTCTCTAATGTTTTGTAGTGTGCCTAGAATTCCCATCATAGTAGGTCATCCTTGAGGAGATTCATTTGTGCAAAGCAATCCCACATTTATGAATGAATTAAGACAATTGAGATCCTTATCTTCTTCGATGTATCTATTTGTCCTCCTCAATAGACTCATGTCCATCACATCTTGTACTCGATTTGGAAAACTACTACCCAACCGTTTTTGCAAGTTCATTCCTTCCAAAAACATGTCATGGGTGGTGCTGGTTTGAGGGGTCCTGACCCAGGTTCAGAGGTTAAGATTTCCCAACAGACCCCTATACTACTGGAGCTTTCAGCAATGAACTGTGTTCGTAGGCCAAGGTCTCACCCGAAGTAGTATGGGTGGGTGCTGGAACCAGGTTTCTGCACCCTGGGAGAGAGTAGGTAATGAAGGCAGATTGGTGTTTACAATTATCAGGACTACACAGAGTCAGGCTATTCACAAGCTTTTAAAAGTCTATTCAGCATATAACCTTAGCACAATTATCAGATCTAATCAATACCTTCGCATCCACATGCGTACTACCAAATATCATCACAGAGCACTATAATCGTAGCCAATAATAGATCACAGATAAACCTATGCCAGAAACACAGATACCTTCACAACTTAAAGAAATATCACAGATACTTTCGCAACTCAATCAATACCACAGATGCATACGTAGCTTAACAGATATAACATATTCGCATCAACAGTAACACAATGGATAACACAGAGATACTTCAAATATATCCGCATATATTCGCATCCAAAAACCCAGTTACAACCCAAAATACCACTTGCGCACATAGCCAACAGGGTCCGCACACAGCAGGACTGAGGATCTCCACGCACACAGCCAACAGGAGTCCTTACCCAAAACCAACCCAAAACAGATCTAGCAATTCACACGTAGCCTTAATTCACATTCATGCCTACCTTTAGACTCTAACTTATCCATATATTTATATCAACATGGCCTAGCAATCCTATGGTCCGAAAACTGTGTTTTGCGGACCCTAGGTCTACCCTTTGACCCATTTACAAAACCTTGGGGGCTTTGACCCGCTCAAAACCCCTACACAAGACAAAATAATACCAAAATGTACAATATTCGCAGCTTAGGGAGCCTCGCTCCAACAGGCCCCCAACACAATCTTGTGACTCATCCCAAGTCACTGTGGTTGTGGGCTCTCCACCTTTGCTTGCAGCAGCTTGATCGCATCCACCAGCTCAGGCAGCACTCCTTCACTCTGTACAGCAACATTCTGAGCAATATCCACCAACTTCTGTGAATTTGGGCCTTCTATAGCAGTAGTGACACTCTCCAAAGTCTAATTCAACTGCTTTACTGCGATATCAACGTCCTGGGAGAGCTTGAGGGCTTCATCAGCCCAAGGCTTAAGGTGGTCACTGAGAGTCTTCCTTTTCTGGCGAAGCTCTTCAATTTCATCTCTCAAGGTCTGGTTGGTACACAGCCATGCCAATTATTGAGCAAGGATCAGGGTAGGCATCGTGGCTTCTAGCTGCTCAAACTGTTCTTCCTTCTGCCACAACTCCTAATCGATCTCACATAGGAGAGGATCACGCTGCACTTTGGTCGATAACTGCATTGTTGTGTCCAATAGTTCTGCATCCTAAGCGATCTAACCGGTGATGACATTAGTAGCCTCTGTAACCAGTGCAACTCGCTGGGATCTTACCTTCGATGGCATTTTTTGTTGCAATTTGGCCTGTAAGGCTGCAATCTGCTGTTCCATGTCTATTTGGATCACCTGGATCTCAATCCTTGAAGCCTTTAGCGCTACGACCAACCCTTCAATCTTGGCTTGGTGGGTGGCAGAAGCCGGAATATCTTCGGTGACATCCGCGCAGAGCCTACTAATGAGGTTCTCCAACTCTGTCTGTTGTGCGGCGGCAAGGGTACATGTAGCCTATACCTAGGATACCGTAACAGTTTTTTCTTCAATAATCTACTTAGTTGTACTGACCTGCTGGTGTACTTGACGGTCTCTATGTTGGATCTCTTAGAACAGGGACGCGTGAAGGACCTGCAATGATTCATGCGACAGGTGGGCTAGATCCAACTATACCTCTGTGCAGGCCTAGACTTGTGCTCCTAAGTCAGGTTGACTCAGTATGAAGGTTGCGCCTAGGAGAGGGCAAAGGTGGATTTCTGGCATACTTATTACTACATTGCTTGTTTCTGGGGTGAACCTTGCCTAGATCATGCTGGTTTGAAAGGTATCTGTTTTGAGCTGCAGAGCCCAGAGCTTAGCCTGGATTGTATCAACGGTGGCTTTCTGCTGCTCTTCCAAAGCCAGCCATTTGTCTTCTGTAGCCAAGGTGACCGCATCTGCAATCTGCTCTAGGTCATCTTCTATCAGTGTAAATCTTGTGCCACGTTCCAGTTAGATGGCTCGTTTCTTCTTTCATGGTCCCTTAACAGGGTCACCAGTCCCTTTTGTACCCCGAGGGGAGTGAGTACCTCCCACATCCAGACCCTCTGCACCCGGGTCCTACTGCAAATCCTTCTGTGAGGTTGGTTCTGTTACTTTCCCGGTGTTCTTACCAAGCTACAAACCCTTCTGTGATCCCGGGTCCACTTCCATCCTAGTACCCATGCTCTGTCCTCTGGTTTCTTTGGTGGTGTCAGGCGGGGTGACCTTTGTAGCGCTCATCCCTGCGATTCTCGTAGCACCCAATTTGAACCCAATCTTCCATTGTGGAGGCCACGTCGTGATTAGATGATCAATGTCCTCATCCACAGCCATATATGGGAGTGAGACCCATGCTGGATTTTTGCGACCTCTGACTTGGACGTTATGCATAGTTACGTGAAACGTCATGATGCTCTTATATTTGTCATACACTGCGGGTGACAAACACGGCCCAGAATTGATTGTTGCGGCCAGTTCACTCTGAAAGGGGACCCAAAAGACTTGATTGTCCTCAAGACGTTGTTTCCTTGGAGTCCCACAAGTTCACATATCACGCCCCTTCGCACATATCAGACGTGAGCTCGAGGAGGACCGAATCTTCCAGGGCTTCCCATGCGACCAATGCAATGAGAAGCAGCAGCCAGGAGTAGCAAAATTCGCGCCCCTGATCCTGGGCTTCATGGACATTTTCCAGGAATTCGTTGCACATGTGTTGGGAAAACTTGAAGCAAACCCCCTTTTCACATTGGGCCGCCAGCTGAATTTCATACGCAGGGACAGTGGCAGCCTGGCATTTGCGCATCAGATTGAACGCCAGCAACAATGTACCCATCTGCATTGCAGGGTCACTGATGGTGCTGATCATGAACCCTTGAGTGTTTTGTTACACATGGTAATCCTCACGCACTTTGTCGGCGATCTTCTACTCGTATTTCTTGCCCACATACAACATAGGGTTTGGTTTTTCCATGGGGAGGCTAGTAATCCGGTGAATAAGCACGAAAAAAATAGGGATGTGATCCTGGATCCAAAAGCTACCATCATGGACCGAGGCAAGCAGTTGGTGCAAAAGTTGGTCTGTAATATTGTAATGGCCAAAATGCAGCATCCTCAGTAGGTTCAAGAGCTTGGAACCAACCAACCCGCACACCCAGCGTATGGGATGATCTTTATCCCGTCATCTTCTAATATCCTTTCGAGGTATAGCTCGGGTGCTAGCTCGGGGAAGGCCTCCAAATTGGCTAGGTCATGGTCATCGAATTTTACCTCATGGAGCTTTCCAAAGGGTTCTCCAATGACGGGGACCTCACCTAGAGTCAGCTACATCTGCAAATAGGTGCGCAGGCCATCGATATTCTTTAGCGTGCATGTCGAGGTCTTGCGAAGCCGAACAAAGGGTGGTAGCCAATTGATTGGTTCAGCCATCTAGGCCTTTTCCTGAGAAGACAGAGGTCTCTTTACTGGCCTAGGTGAGCTTGCCTAGCCCGCCGCTCACGGGGACTTCACATTTCAGGGAGAGGTGTGGGGCTTCATCCTAGCCCATTTCATGGGTTACCCCAATCCTTGCGCTTTTTCTTTCCCCTTCTACTTTTCCTTGCTGGGTGTGGACATAACCTCCTCCACTTCAGGGTGGACTTCCAGTACTTTCTCAGATTATCACTATGTCAAAGTTACAGGCTGTGAGGATTCAGCGGGATTGGTGGCTGTCATTCTGACACAGAAAATGAACTCAGGGTTGCTACTGTCAGAGGGTGTAGGATGCTCAAACATGAACGGAACGCAATAGGCATAGAAACTCTCAAAGCACAAAATTTCCAAGGACAAACTCGCAAAGTACAAATTTTTCAATAGATACAGAGCCCTTGTCTGATTAATTCTTCTGATTTTATAGCCATGGGGATCAATCGATGTGTGGATGAGGCTCATCAGAAATTACCATCAAGGAAACGGTAAAAAATCTTTGGAAATCGCCGCATTAAATGCCAGCCGCCCGCTCCTTTCAATGGTAACTTTTGCTTTTTACACAATTTTACTATTCCAATGGCTAGTTTTCACACCTCCTATGCACCCAGCGCACCCCTATGCTCCCAGCATACCTCCTCTGCTCCCAGCGCACCCCTGCATTCCCAGTGCACTTCCTTAGGCTTCCAAACCTACGACCAACCCCTGCACGTACTTTGTCCCATACAGCTACTCCATCCATATAGTCATTTGATCCGGTATGGTTTGAGCCAGCTACCATTGACGTATCCTAGTACCAAATCTCCTTGCAGGGTAGCTAACCGGAAAGCTCTGCCATCAATGATTTCTTTTACCACATAGGGTTCAAGCCAGTGCTGATGAAACTTCCCTGGGTGCTTCACAAACTAGCTATCATAGAGGAGGACCAAATCTTCCTCCGAAAACATCTTTTGCCAGATATGTCTGTCATGCCATGCTTTTTCCCGGGCCTTCTAAACTTGTTGATGGAAATTAGAAATGAATCAATCTTCCTCCAAAGCCACAAGTTGCACTAAACGCTCTTCCATGATATCCAACACTGCCATATTAGTAAAGGCTGCGATACGCAGGCTAGGAACAACATACTCCATCGGCATGATGGCTTCCTTTCCATAGACCATTCGGAACAGTGTCTTTCTTGTCAGTTTATTGCATGTGGTGCAATAGGCTCAAAGGACTGACGGGACACACACGTCCCAGTCACTATGTTCTGCATTGCAAAGATTAGTCAGCACCTACTCCAAGATTTTATTGAAGGCTTCTACAACTCCATTCGCTTGTGTATGATACGGGGTGCTTTTCACGTGGTGGATCTGAAACTCTTTAGGCAAAGCCTTTATAGTTTCATTAAAAAAATGTGTATTCTGTCTCTTATCAGGATCTTTGGGTATCCAAACCTAGTTAGAATATGTTCAAAAATAAAGTGTGTAGCGGTATTTGCAATGAAATCCTTCACAACTTGTGCTTCAGCCCATTGAATTACATAATTAGTCGCAGTGATGATGTAGCGTGCACCTGTCTTCTTTCCTCGTGGGTTGATGAGTCCAACAAATTCTATAGCCCATTTTTCAAACGCTTGCAAGGCCATCTGCGGCTGTGAAGGCATTTCATCTCTGCGTGATGGTCTTCTGGTTATTTGGCAAGTGTCACAGGCTTTACAATAGTCATGAGATTCGAGTTGCAGAATGGGCCACCATAGCCTGACTCTCAGGATCTTCAGCGTCATCGCCATTCCTGCGTAGTGACCTCCTGCTATGCCCCTGTGCGCTGCTGCTACGATGGCATTCGTTTTGTGCTCTAGAACATATCTTTGTAGCACTTTGTAAGCTCACATATTATACAGATGACCTGCGATGATGGTAAAATCTCCTGCGCAAGTTACCAAATCCTTCTTCTATTGTACTAAATACTCTGCAGGTGCCTTCCCCGTAGTGAGGAAGTGGATGATGTCAGCGAAGTGCACATCTACTACCTGAATAGAAAACAGCTGCACATCCAGCAATCCTTCTTCTAGGTTGGTCAGTTCTTCACCATTTTCGATCCGTGATAGGTGATCTAGCCCAGCATTCAACTTTCCCAGCTTCACGATGATCTCAAAGTCATATTCTTGAAACAATAATAGCCATCAGAAGATTTCCCCCCTAACACAGGGTTATTCACTAGGTATTTCAGAGCTGAGTGATCAGTGAACATCTTGAAGTGCCTGCCCAACAGATAATGCCGATACTTCTACAAGGCGTAGACCATGGCCAGCCCCTCCCGCTCAATAGTGGAGTAGTTACGCTCTGCACTAGAGAGCTTTCTACTGGAAAACACAACTGTATGGTCAATGTCCCCTTCTCTCGGCTGCATAAGGACAACCCCAGGGTTATCCCTGAAGCATCGACATGGACGTGGAACACCTTCGCCCAGTTAGGAAAGATGAGGATAGGCACAGAGACCATCTTCTCCTTGAGTAGCTCGAAGCTTTTCTAACACTTGTCATCCCAAAATGATACATCCTTATTCAACAATTTCTCCATAGGTGTCATGATCAGTGCATACCCTTGAATAAGCTTCTTATAGTAGCCTATGTGTCCGAGGATAGAGCGCAACTGTTTCTTAGTGGTAGGAACTGCCAGGTTGATGACAACTGCCACCTTGGCAGGGTCAACCATCAGCCCTTGTCGACAAACTATGTGACCCAATAAGATCCCAAATGGTATGCAGAATATGCACTTCTTAATATTCATGGAGATTCGGTGCTTTCTACAGGCGTCCAGCATCATGCGCAGGTTTGAGACATGACCCTTGACTAACCAAAATATAGTCGAATAATCAAAATATACTTCCAAGAACTTGCGGATAAATTCCTTAAATACTGCAACCACTACCTGCGAAAAGATGGCAGGGGAATTCTTGAGTCCAAACGACATAACGGTGTACTGAAATGAACCCCATTCAGTGGAAAACGTGGTTTTTCTACGATCTTTAGGTGCAATCCTGATCTGATGATAGCGTGAGAACCCATCAGTGAACGAGTATGCCTCTTCCCCCCCTACGTTGTCAAAAAATTCATCTAAGAATGGAGTATGAAAGGGATCATGTATGCACACATCGTTCAATTTGTGCATGTCAACGTAGATCCGTATCTCTCCCTTAGTTCTTTCTCCTGAACCACCATACGACTGACCCAATCTGACTGTTCAATTGGTTCGATGATACCTGCGGCAAGCATTTTGCCAATTTCTTCCTTGACTTTTTGTTTGTTCTTGGGGTTCAATCGATAAGGCCGCTGCTTTACAGGGTGCGCATGTGGTTTTATAGTGATGCGTATGACTCCTAGGTCCCCCGTGATCCCTTTGAGCTCTGAGAATTTCGTTGGGAATAAATCCTAGTATTTAGTGAGGAGTTCTGCAACTTTTCCCACAATGTCATCATCCCAATAGTCCCCAATTTTAGCTAACTTAGGTTGCGCTTCCGTTCCAATATTGACTTCTCGCAGCTTCGGAGGCTTAGTGACATCGACAGTCTACAATGGGGGTCCTGCAACTACATGCTCTCCCTCCAATTTCGGGATAGAGACATTTCATGGGTTGTCATCGCACTCTTCGATTGATAAATTGTAGCAGTTGAAAATATACTGCATCTGTGTTTCCCATGTTGGTACCCCATGCGCTATGCACGGGTGTGATTCATCGAAGGCTAAGGCATCAATGTTCTGCAGAGCTTCATCAAGTGCCTATGTTCCTCCTATCAACCCGAATGTCCCTACAAACTCATCCTTCAAAGTTTCTCAGTGGTGTGTGCGCTAATGTAGTTCTGTGTATAAGTACCATGCGGTCGGGATCGGCCCCAAGGCATGAATGAACAGGTGGACCCATTCCTCTCTAGTTCTTTCGCCCCATTCTCCCATCCATGTAGACAAGTGCTCACGATGGTCGCCTGTCCCCAAGAAAGTTTTTACGTGCAGGAGAGTCATAGGTTCAAACCGTAAGATCATCATGTCACGACACTCTTCCCAATCTTGAAATGCTCCTATATACGTGTCCCACCACCTCACAGGAGTTGTGCGCATGGCAATATTAAGGGCCCATAGCCTTTGTTCCCTTGGGGCTTCAACTTCAAAGGTTCGCAAAAACTCCTTAATGCTACCCGAACCATCAAAGTAGGGTAAGTCTCTTACCTCTGAGGAAATGCACCGGAATATCCTTGTGATCCTAAGACATCACAACGCAAAGACATCATGTGATTGATTCTACCAATTTTCTATCTCCCCATCAGAGTCATAGAAATATTCACTATCCTTTTCCGAGCAAAGCACACCATCCGCTGTAGGATTGATCCAATCTTCATCTCAAGCAGTTAATTTATAGAGGTGATCCACATCCTCCTCTTCGCACACTGGTTCTGTATACCGCTCTCCTTCAGTAGGATCTAGCGGGACTATCACTCGTGTACCTTCATTCTCAAACACCATGCTCCTTTTCCTTAGGTTGATAATACATCCCATATCTATAGCCCAATCCAGCCCTAGAAGCATAGGGTAAGGGTCTACATCGTCCACAATCTGAATTAGTTCAAAGTCGGCGAGTACCTTAACTCCTGCGGTATCTACCATAAGCTTCGACAGCTGCCCCAATGGTATCCTCTTCTGTTGGTTAGCCATGTGCAACTGTATGGTAGACCATTCTATCTTAGGTTCTCCCATCCATTGCCATGTCTGCTTAGGCAGAACGTTCGCATCCGATCCCAGGTCCAAGATGACCTGATCCATCTCATAGTCGTCGATCTGCACAGTAAGTCGCATTTCTCGACCCGTGTGCCTGTTATGTTTGTATAATTTGTGAACATATTTACTGTGGGAGGGGCATTTCTTTCCGCACATCTATCTATCAGTGTCTGAAGATTGTCCACTGCCTTCTGGTTGCGCGAAGCTTCATACATGCTTTCAGAAATGGTTTAAATTCATCATCTGGTTTTAGGTGCGTTGGAGTCTTGGACGTAGATGCCTCATCCTTTGTAAAGTCATTGTGGGGTGCGGCGAAGGATTCATTCTCCTTCTATAGGTCCAAGCTTTCCTGCTTGACTGCTGCTTTTCAGATAAGCGATTTAGCCGCAGCTTTCTCCTCAACTCCTCCCGTAGCCATGTCGCTGCGTGTTATGACATTAACGCTTGACCCTTCATCATACGGTTCAACCTTAACCCTCTGCACGTTTTATGAGTTCTAGCTTGTAGAAGTAAGATTTATTTAGATTAATTTTAGAAGTTGCTTTAATTTCATTTTGCAAGTGAGAGGATTTCTTTAGTTTCATTATGTAAGTGTGAGAATATCTTATAAGTTTGGGATTATATTAAGGATGCCAATTTTCTATTTTAGAAAGAGAGATATAGAAGTGTGAGGATCTACATTAATAATATAATTTAACTTTAATAAGAAAATAATTCTAGCACATATAGTGCACTACACTTCGTCAATTTACAAGCCCTGGTCAATAATTTATGCAATCAATTTAAGACAATTAAATTGACAAATAGTGGTATAGCTTGCTATTTAAGGAACATTGTTTCTTCTCACATCCAATTTCATAAAATCGACCCCTTCAATAAATACATTTGGATCGAAATCTCTGCTTCTACCACCAATAGGATCTTTCTTTCCATCTGCTATTTCGCTCCTATCAACTCTACCTCCTATAAGAATAACAACTTGAATAAGAATTGTCCTTTCAATACTTTAGAAAAAGACATCTTCAACCTTAGGAATAAAGGTAATATCCTTTTTCTTGGGGACTTTAATGCTATAAATACTACTAACCAAGCCAATACGTTAAGTAATGACTCTAACCTGGACCCCTTGTGGCTTGATGAAGATAGTAACTTAGCTAATAAATTCAAGAGAAAATTTGAAGACATAATCGAGAACTTATTCGGCACCGAGCTCCTCAAACTTTGGAGTTCACAAGACCTAATAATTTGTAATGGTATTGACAAGTGGCCCCTCTATGGTAGTATGACCTATTTCCATGGGCTGGGTAGTAGTGTCATAGATTATGTGATTTTTTACTTCCTCGTCCTCAACCGTATTACAAACTTTGAGCTACTTAATGGATTTGAGCCTCTTTCTAACCACATACCTCTATCTCTATCCCTCAATCTTGTTATGCATACCACCCACATACAGGAGACCAATGAAAGTAAAAGACATTTTCACTTCAATAGAATTAAATTTGACCTCTTCTTAAGGGATTTAAAGAGGGATTTAGGATCCATGACTTATAATAACAACATCAATCAAATTTATTACCATTTCACTACTATCCTTTCCAATACCATTAGCAAGTTCTCTAATAAGACTTCATTTAAGCAAATTAATATAAATTCCAATCCATGGCATGAAAAACATTGTAAAATTGCCAAGAAAGTGATCATAGATGCTCCTAATGAAATCATTAAGCTTCAGAATATCAATCTATACAAAAATATCATCAAGAAGAAGAAAAAATCATATATTAATAAAATACAAGATTATCTTCTCCACCTTTTTAAAGTCATGCCCAGAAAATTTTGGCTGAATGTTCTTGTTCATAAAACCAAAGATAATCATTCTATCCCCTTAGAAAATTGGGACAACTATCTTAATAAGTTATATGACTCTCCAGACACTATGTTCACCACCTTAATCACTCCAATTGAGGAGGATGTATTTTCTTTGGAAGACATTAAGTCTGGTATTAATAAGCTCGCTAATGGGAAAGCTAAAGACATTGAAGGATACCAAGCTAAGATCCTTAAAATGGGAAGATATATCTTCATTCCTCATCTCCACAGGCTTCTCAAGTTGGTTGTAACACATGGCTTCCCTCAGCCTTGGATGCAAAGCCTTATTGTGCCTATCTTTAAAAATGAGGACAAAATAATTCCGTCTAACTACAATACCATTATGATTAGCCACATCCTAGCCAAGATTTATGGGCTCATTTTGGAAAATAAGCTTAGCCTTTGGCTTGAAAGCCAAGGCAAAAGAGCTAAAGGAAAATTTGGTTTTAGGAGACATCACTCGACTATCGACCATCTTGTCACTCTCAGAATCATTACGGAGGAATGTCACAATAGTAAAGCCAATCTCTTCTATTGTTTTGTGAACTTTAGAAAATATTTCGACACTCTTACTCGAGATAAGCTTTGGGAGAGACTTAAAGAGAGCAAGGTCCCTCTTGAGTTGAGGATTTTTGTGATCCTTCTCTATGATACCATCACTACCAAGCTTAAGACCAACGAGGGGTGGTTTAAAGAAATAATGCAACATTGGAGTTAAGCAAGGGTTTCCCCTATCCACTATCCTTTTTGGCATATACAACGATAAGCTTGAGGAGTGTCTGGAATCTATGGGATTCAAGGGCATCGAGCTTGTTGGTGTTCTAATTACTCTTCTCCTTTATGCCCAAGATATCGTTCTTCTTGCAAAAATCCATGATGACCTTGATAATTAGCTTCAGACTCTTCATGTCTACTGCTCCAAGATGGGTATGACAGTTAATACTGACAAGACCAAAGACATGATCATTAAATCCAAAGAGATCACCCATGGTAGTTTCATGTATAATAACTAGTGCTTAGAGTAGGTTTCTTCTTATAAACATTTGGGCATTGACTTCCCTCATCAACTTAATTGGAATTATAACATCGAGAAAATGATTATTGGAGGCTAGAAAGCTTATTATGAATCCACCGGTCATTGACTTCCCTCAAATCCTACAACTCCTGTCGTAAATCCACCCAGAGTTATGGCTGCCAGGTATGCACCTTTGGTCTTATCCTAGGTCCTCAATGATATGCCTACTGACTATCAGAGTAAAATTCCAATCTTTGATGCCACTCAAAGCATCACAGCTCAGCAACATGTTGATAAAATGAATGACTTTTTTTATTTGCATGAGGTAGAAGCGGAGAATGTAATGACAAGGTTGTTTGTTCAAAGTTTCGGAGACGAAGTCAAAAAATGGTTTAGAGCCCTACCTCCAGGCACAATTCGCACTTTTCAGGAGTCGCACACTCAGTTCCTGGACCAGTGGGAGGTAAAAAAGAACCCACTCCAAATTCTGTCTAAATATGATAACATTAAAAGAAATGTGGGTGAAACTGTGCAGGATTATTGTTTGAGATTCAATGCTACATATAATGCTATTCCAGCTAATTTGAAGCCTCCTGAGGGACTGGCATTGTTGAAATTTCTCGATGGATTTGAAGCCGACATGGCATATCAGCTGCGTGAAAGAGATCTGTCTTCACTTGAAGACATGTAGAAGATAGCGGTAAACATTGAAGCTAATATGCTGGCTAAAAGAGCATGAGCCAGAGCTGAGAAAAGAGTCACAATAAAAGAGGAGGCCTCTACTTCAGACAGTAAAATGGACACTCTGATCAAAACAGTGGAAAAAATGGTTGATAGGTTGACCATTGCAGACAGACCAGAGCCTCAAATAAGAAATCCGAATTTCAGAGGGCAGCAGCCGCAATTCAGAATTAAACAGAGAGAGCAAAGAACGCAGGACCAAGTTGCGCCACCATAGCAGCAAATTAAAACTCCTTTGCAGCAGAACTACATGCAAGGGACAAATCCAGATGAAAATGATCCTGTGATTGAGGCTAATCACTTTTTCACGGCTGATGGTGTGCCTATTTTCCTTACAGAAGACGAAGAATACATAGTGGCGACTCCAAACATTCAAAAAGACCAAAATTGCATTTTGGCCAATGATACAGTATTAGAAGAAGAGTCTAATGACTACCAGATAGGGTATATGAACGCTCTGTCGGCTCAGCAAAGGCAATACTCTTTAAGGAATAGAGAGGTTACAATCAACCCCATTCAAAAGAGAAAGGAACTCCAAATGAAAAACGATGCACAGAAGAAAGCTAAGGAGCCGGTTGATCCTTCTTCTAGCAAAGCACCTGCAGTTGCTAACACAGCCAATGAGAAGAACCAACAGAACACACTAAAGGAGCCAACAGAGAAGAAAGACCCGCCCATTAAAGAGGTAGAAAAATCTCCCTCCTTTAATCTAGAAAATGAAATCTCTAAATTAAAAGTGTCTATGCCCCTCACAGAGTTGGTGAAGAATAGTTTGTATAAAACTCAGGTGTCCAAAGTCTTGCAAATAGATTCTGTCTCTAATATGGTCAATGTAGAAGACGACTACCCTGAACTTATTTTCGGTCCAGCCACAGAAGAATCTGAAGAAAATGAAGTCCCTCCTTTTTACTTGAGTCTTAGAGTACATGAGTTTATCCTGCATAATGCTATGTTGGACTCCGGGGCCTCACATAATTTGATGCCCAAAGCTGTCATGGAGAAGTTGGGCCTTGACATCACTCGTAAATATCATGACTTGTATTCCTTTGACTCAAGTAGGGTCCACTGTATTGGTTTAATTAAATATTTGGTAGTGTCTTTAGATCAGATTCCAGCAAAGAATGTCTTGATGGACGTAGTTGTTGTTGATGTCCCACCAAGGTTTGGAATGCTTCTATCTAGGTCTTGGGGCGCAAAACTAAAGGGAACCATGTAGCTTGACTTCTATTATGCCACTATCCCTATATTTGGCCAATTGAGGAAGTTGTATGGGGAAAAGAAAATGAAATATATGATTACTAGCAAAGACAAGCCTGTAAATCATCCCATCAATGTTGTCCATACAGACTTAGAGTCTTTTGTCTTGTATTCTGATGGTGGTTTAAATGATGAAAATGTTCAATTGGTACAAGTGGATGAAATACCTGAGATTTCAGAGAATTTCAGAGAGGTCCTCAAAAGGGAAAAGGACAAAGCAGCAAACACTTCTGAATCTCCCGCCTGCAAGCAGCAAAGGGACAATGAACAGCCAGAAATCAGCCAAGGTAAAGAAGAGAAAGAAACAAATTTCCAGCATCTACAAGAAGAAGAAGAAGGCCTGTGGACCATGGATTTTGATGGTGCAGTAGGAAATGACGATGTTGGAATTAGCATTTGGGTACGCAACCCTTTTTCCGCTCCAAACAAAGTGCCAAGTAATGTAAGGGTCTGTTCCTATAAATTGGCTTTTGATTGTTCAAATAATGAGGCTGAGTATGAAGCTTTGATTGCTGGTCTGAAAATTCTTAGAAAGTTGAATGCTAAGAGGATTGCAGTATATGGCAACTTTGAATTGATAATCAAACAGGTGAAGGGAGAATATCAAGCAAAACATCCAAGATTGAGGGCATACAGAAATGCAGTCTTGGACATTTTGAAAACATTCTCAGATTATACTTTGACTTGTGTTCCTCGTATTCAGAATGGTATTGCAGATGCACTTGCAAAGGCTGCAAGTAATTTGAAGATCCCGATGAACTCCAGCAATAAATTTGAAATTCATGTAAAGCATAGGCCTGCTGTACCAGGCAATTTAAGGTATTGGCAAGTATTTTGGGATGATAATGAGATTAATGCATTTTTGCAGGGTGATAGAAAATTCAAAGATACTCCCATAGAGGGTGAGTATGAGGTTGATGATCAGAAGTTGGAAGCAAACCAGATGGACATATTTTAGTTAAAGGATAATGTAATTCCTAGAGGTCTCATACCTCTAGAGGATCTTTTTGATCAGGATGATGTCGCAAAGAAACCAAGCTTGGTGCCCACAGAGAAAGGAGTTGAAGATGTGAATCATTAGGGGAATTTTGAGGTCTAAAATGGGCCTCCTAAGAAAAATGTACAATAAAAATAAACTTTATAACAACCAATAGGATTCAAGATGATGATGTCAACCATGGGGGATCATTCACCATTTTTGGAGTAAAAAAGTAAAAATATTAAAAAATAATAAAATAATAAAACTTCTTTTTCAACTCGTATTTTCAACTTATCTCCCTAAGGTTTTACTCAAATTTTGAGTGGGAGTACTACTTGGATGCAAAAATTAATTCCTCATCCAAGAAGTACCCATGTTGCATACTTTTTATGGACCCTACTACAAGAAAAATGAGAAATACATGAAAAAACGTGATTGCAATCACGTTTTTCATGTAGCAAGGTCCATCAAAAGTATGCGACATATGTACTCCTTGGATGAGAAATCAAATTTTACATCCAACGAGTGTTTCTTCTTGAAATTTGAATAAACCCATAGGGAGATAAGTTGAAAATACAAGTTGAAAAAATAGTTTTTCCCTCTAAAATTTGATGATGTCATCAAATCTTATTTGATTCTTTCCACTATTATTATATAATTTCCTTAGGAGGCCCATTTTAGACCTCAAAATTCCCCTAATGATTGGAACAGCTGATCAGCCCAAGTTTGTCAAATTATCAAAGGCATTATCCCCTAAGGTGAAGGAGAAGTATGTTAAAAAAATTTCTGAATTTTCTGATGTATTTGCATGGGATTATTCAGATTTGAAAGTGTATGATAAGAACATAATTCAGCATACAATTCCTATCAAGCCGAATCAGAAGCCTTTCAGACAGAAACTGAGAAGAATCAATCCAAAACTACAGTCATCAATTGAAAAGGAGGTAAACAGGTGGTACAAAGCAGGAATCATAGTTCCTATTAGATTTTCTGATTGGATTTCGAATTTGGTCCTAGTGCGTAAAAAGACTGGAGAAATAAGACTGTGTGTTGACTTTCGGAACTTGAATAAGGCATCCTTAAAGGATAATTACCCACTTCCGAAAATGGACCATATTCTGCAGAGAGTAGTTGGAGCATCTAGGATGTCACTACTTGATGGCTACTCAGGCTACAATCAGATCTTGGTGCATGAGAAGGATCAAGATAAAACTGCCTTCACAACACCCTGGGGAACCTTCCAATATGCCAAGATGCCCTTTGGACTGAAGAACGCTAGAGCCACTTTCCAGCGTGCAATGGACATTGCTTTTGCAAATGAAAAAGATGTTTTTCTTGTTGTTTATTTGGATGATTTGACAGTGTTTTCAGGTTCTGATGATGAGCATTTGCACCATCTAAGAGTAGTCTTTCAGCATTGCAGAAAGTTTGGGATTTCTCTCAATCCCAAAAAGAGCCTTTTTGCCATGGATGAGGGAAAATTTCTAGGGCACATCATCTCTAAAGATGGCATCCGCATAGATCCAGCCAGAGTGGAGGAAATCCAGCTCATAGATCTTCCACAGAACAAGAAAGAGATTCGGGCCTTCAATGGTAAGATGAATTTTTTATGCAGATTTATACCTAATCTGGCTGAGCATTTGAGAGAAATGAACAATATGTTGAAGAAATACAACACTGTTAAGTGGATTGAAGAAGCTATCAAATCATTCAATCTGGTAAAGTTAGCTTTGTCTAATGCCCCAGTTCCGATCAGTCCCGACTATACTCAAGATTTTATTATATTTTCATTTGCATCTGAACATACTATGGCCGATGTTTTAATGCAAAAGAGAGATGAATTAGAAAAGTCAATTGCCTTTTTCAGTAGGACTATTAGAGATGCTGCTTTAAGATATAATATTATTGAAAAGTAGGCATTGGCTCTTGTCAAGGTATTGAAAGATTTTAGGGTCTATATTCTACATTCACACACTATAGCATATGTCCCTAACGCAGTAATCAAGGATGTGCTCATGCAAACTGATCCAGAAGGTCGAAGAGGCAAATGGATAGCAGCTATGTTGGAGTACGATCTGGAGATCAAGCCTACTAAGTTGATCAAAGGCCAAGGTTTGGTGAAATTGATGGCCCAATCAAATCTGCGTGCTTTAGATATAAACCTCATTTCAGCAATGTCGGAAGAGGAAGATGAAGGTTTGCTAGTTCCTATTTCAGATATTTTTCTGCAATCCCCTTGGTATTCAGATATTGTGTATGTTCTTCAGAATCTGTCACCTCCTCCAGGCATGTCTAAGAGTAAAGGTAGACCTTTGAAACTCAAATCTGCAAAGTATTGTATTTTGAACAGTGCTCTGTTTTGGAAGGATTCAGGAGGCATTTTGCTAAATTGCCTGGTTGAAGAAGAAGCTCAGAAGGTAATGCACAATTTCCATAAAGGTGACTGTGGTGGTCACCTGTTTTGGAAAACTACAGCGAACAAGGTGTTGAGAGCTAGGTATTATTGGCCCACATTATTTTCTGATTTATATAAAACAGTGATGAATTGTCATGAATGTCAAATTTTCCAAGGGAAGAAGAAATTGCTTCCACTTCCTTTGAAACCTGTTTCAGTGAACACGCCCTTTCAGCAGTGGGGGCTCGATTTCATAGGAGAAATACATCCCGCGTCCTCAGCATAGCATCGATGGATATTGACTGGGACATATTACTTTACGAAATGGATCGAGGCCATCCCTACCAGGCAAGAGACTAACACGGTAATTATTCAATTCCTGGAATCAAATATTTTATCCCGTTTTGGTTGCCCATGTAAAATTGTGACAGACAATGCAACCGCGTTCAGATCAAAGAAAATGATCGATTTCTATGACAAATACAACATCGTGCTGGGCCATTCAATAGTGTATTATCCACAAGGTAACGGCCTAGCAGAGTCATCCAACAAGTCGCTGATGAATATAATTAAGAAAATGTTGGAGGCAAACAAAAGAAATTGGCACCGAAAGCTTATCAACGCACTATGGGCAGACAAAGTCAGCAGTAAAAAATCAATAGGTATGTCACCTTTTGAGTTGGTTTATGGTACTGATGCTATCTTTCCTACTTCTCTTACAGTTCCAGTTATGAGATTATTACAAGAAGTTGGCAGTGAAGATGATGACAACCAGCGAAGAATCAACCAAATGATCCACCTTCAACAAACAAGAGAAGAAGTGTCACAGAAAACGAGTCAGTTGCAGGAAAAGATTAAAAAGATCTATGACAGGAAGAATAAAGCAGAAAAGTTTCAGTTGGATGATGTAGTGTTGAAATGGGATGCAATAAATGAAGACAAAGGGAAGCACGGTAAATTTGACAACCTTTGGAAGGGACCATACAGAATTACAGCATACAGGGGCCAGAATGCCTTCTTGCTTTCAGAAATGGATGGCCAGGATTGTCCTGGAGAAGCAGTAAATGGTAGGCTATTGAAGCACTACCATTGTTGAAGACATGGATCAGAGTCTATCTCATCATCATTGTATATACCATTTTATTTTTCTAAAAGAAAAATCAAATGCATAGTCATTCTAGTTTGGGGCTCGAGGTGAAGGCTATAAAACTTGGATGATATGTGTATGGTTTGGTTTTATTTCAGTTTTCAGTCTTAGTCTAAAGTCAGAGTCAGTTTGCATTTGTGTCAGTTTTCATCATTTTTGACTCCATGCCCAATGGATAAGGCTACTTGGTCTACGGTGTTCTTGGCACCTCCAAGGAGCTACCATCCCCATTGGAGCCAATGTTAGTGTCAGTTTAGTCATACTGCCATCAGTGATCAAAATTGCTCTTTTTCATTTGCATATTAGGTGTCCCATACCAAATAAATTTCACCATTCCGCTAGGTCATGGATTCATGGATGGTAGTAATTTTTATCAGTTGTCCCTCATGAGGTACTTGCTGATTTTCCTTTCTATGGTCTTTAGTTAGTAGTCACTTTCATTCTCAAAATCATATTAGTAGGTCATATGATAGGTCTCATTAGTTTCTAGGGTCTCACCATGGTCAAATTAATGAGTTAAATGTCAAATGATATCAGCGAGGTCATGAGGAAGTCAATAAATTCAAAGTCACAGCACCAAGAAGATCAAAGAGACATTTTATTCATTTCGATGTAATTTTCACCTCAAAACCATGTTTTGAGGTGAAAACATGATATTTTTCCTTTATTATTTTTCATTCTGTAATTTTATATCATCATATGTAATAAGTCACAATTCAGACGCTGTCATCTCCACAAAGTGATGTCCCTGCCTTCAGAGAATTTTTCCGCAGCATGTTTAGTGCCAGATCATCTTCCAAGTAGGTCCATTAGAAAGAGCCCGAAAATAGCTTTCCAACAGTATGCTACACTCTCAAAACTGACTTTTGGATTGAATTCTATGCCTAAGTGAAGTAAAAGCCCTTATGCCCTCATATACCCCATATTTCCCATTTTTCCCTTTTAACTTTATGTTTAAAGTTTTAATATTCCCTTTAAAAACCCCTTTTTTCCCTTTCCGATTATAATGTTATATCATATATATATAATCTCGACCATAAAACCACTTTCCCGCCATGCATATAATAAAAACTTTATAATATAAAGTTTAAATCGCAATCGCAACGTTTTCATATCGCAACATTTATTTGAATCACTTCGATTGGTTCATCGCAAATATTTGCGATGTGATTGACCCAATCGCACCATTCCCTCCGATCGCACTTCCCCTCCGATTGATCGCATCGCAAGTTTTGTTCTCCCGATTGCGATTGCGATTACCCCCGCTCTCAATCTCCGATGCAATTGACCCTGGGACCACCGTACCATACCTTCGCCCATTCATATATTAAAAGGCCTTTTCCTTTGTAATCCAAAACTTTGGTTATATTTATTTATACAAAGGCTTTTCTCCCCAATTGCATCGGAAGTTTTATTTCATATATATTATCCCGCTCCCTCTCCCGACTCCGATCTTCGATTGCGATTCGTACCCCCGATCCCACCATTGAAGCCCTCCATCATTCATAACAAAAAACCCCTTTTTCCTTTGTAAAAGTTAAAAATCATTCATTTCGTTTATACAAAGGTTTTCCTCCCATCACATCGCAAAATATGTTATTGTATGTTATATCACTCCGCCTGCCCCGCTCCGGTTCCGATTGCGATTGCGATTTCCATATGGGTCCCACCTCCTCTCCCTTCTTTCCTATTCACTATTTTTCCCTTCACTAAAGGCAATGTTTCGTTCAAAGTCATTTTTATTAAAAAAGTTGGTTTTATTCAAACAAAAAATGGATAGCAAAAGAATAGTCAAAGGCCGAGAGCTTAAAATAAAATGAAGATATCTACAACAGCAAAGAAATAGGGAATTTGTTCATCAGATTACCTATTTTCGTTCGTACAGCCTAACAGCAAATATCCAAAGTAGTCAATGTAATGTTGCCCCTCATTTTCAGGGGTAGATTGTTCTATTTATTTACTATGATTGTATTTCAGTTCTTCAGCTGTTAGAACAGCGCTCTTTTCTATGGATTTGTGTTCCCACATTTCAGCCTATTTATTGTATTGTAAATCATTTGTAAAAGGGGGTAATTAGTAACTCAGGAAGTAGGGGAATAGTGTCGAAGAACATCTTTGCGCTACATTGTACAGTTTGACAGGAATTAATAAGAGATGCAGCTCTGATTTGTGGGATCCATGTGGTATGAGATTTAGCATTTGTTTTTTCTCCTTTGTTTCATATGTGAATTGTTATGTGTTCCATTCATCCATAAACATTTCCTTTTGAATGCTTTCAAGATAGAAAGGTAGAATCCATTTCTATATGCTCTGCCTTGGGAAATCATTCATACTCTGTATTTTTCTTCTGTTTGAAAAGGATCCATTTACTGTGCCCTTTTCAGCTCTGCACCAATCTTTCCATACCATCCTCATTAAATTTTAATTGCTAATTTTCCTGCCTATCTTGCCCCATGAAATACCCTGTGTCCTGATTTAATTCCCAGTTTCAACTGTCCCTTCATATCCCACACATCCCTGAAATTCATTCATTCATTCATTTTATTTAAACCTTTTATCCCTATCATTTTATCTAGCCTAATATCAGTCCATTTATTGTGTTCCATTGAAGATTCTTTCACGAAGAGAGCCATCTCATGTCCTTGTAGGGCTAGCTACAAGGCTGAGCGTGGTTTAGCTGTTACCCTATTTTGCCTTTGCAACCTGAGGTCCAATTCAGGTGCTAACAGTCGCATTTATCTGTCCAAATAAAATCAACATTCAGTGTTAATGCATATAAAGGTGCAGCTACTCGAGAATAATGCTCTATAAATCTCCTATAATAACCAGAAAATCCGAGAAAGCTACGTACCTCTGTTTGTGTGGTAGGAGTAGGTATTAATAAAATTATATGAATTTTAGCTAGATCTACCTGTATTCCAGTTGCTGAGATATAATGACCTAAGATGAGTCCCTCGATCATCATCATGTGACACTTTTCATGGCTTAAGCAGAGCCTGGTGTCAATACATCTTTGTAACACCTTTTCCAAAGTTTCTAATGTTGGCTCAAAATCATCTCCGTAAGGTGTGAAATCATCCATATATACTTCGAGCCCTTCATTTATTAAATCTGAAAAGATGCTGAAAATAGCCTTCTGAAATGTAGCAGGGGCATTGCATAGGCCAAAGGGTAAAACTTTGTAAGCGAATGTCCCCCAAGGACAGGTAAAAGTGGTTTTGTCTTGGTCTTCAGGGGCAATCTAAATTTGATTGTATCCACTGAAGCCATCGAGGAAAGCAAAGAATTTATTTCCTGCTAATGTATCTAATACCTGGTCAATGAAAGGAAGGGGAAAGTGGTTTTCTGGGTTGCTTTGTTTAGTTCTCTGTAGTCTACACATATCCTCCACTTTTCGTTCTTCTTTGGCACCACTACTAATGGAGAGACCCACTTGCTATCAGATATTGGGTAAATAAAGTTGACATCCAACAGTTTTTGTAATTCAGCGTTCACAATATCTTTAAGATGAGGGTTTAATCTTCGTTGGGGTTGGAAAATGGGTCTCACATCTTTTTCTGTATAAATGTGGTGCGTACATAACTGGGGGTCAATTCCCTTCATGTCTGGATAATCCCATGCAAAATCTCCCTTATATTTTTTTAGTAGTTAGACCGTCTTATTTTCTTGTTCAGCAGTCAGGTTTTTGTTAATGTTTAGAGTTTTTCCTGGCTCAATTTCTATAATTTTGCTATTGTAAATAGAAGTGGTGGGTATTAATTGATCATGAATGTATTTCAAGGGATCTTCTTCTTCTTTATTATCAAATGCTGCCTTGATCATGTGACATTGCAAATGGGATCTGATTTTTGGTTTATTGATGAAACTATTAATAATATCATCCTTTGTTTGGTCTTTAAAGTCGAGAGCATCTTCTATGGTTAATGGTGATGTAATTTTTTCTTGAGGTATGATACAGGTTGTTCCTTGTTTTTATTATTGATAAGCTTGGCTGGGCTGGGGGATATAAAGCTAAATTCTTGACATAGTTCCCTCTGGTTATAGTCATGCTGCCTTGTCGGCAGCCAGTGTAAGCATCAGCAGTTGCCAGCTAAGGTCTACCTAGGATCAATGGGTGTCCATCTAGCCGGTTTTTTGGGTTGATAATCAGGAAGTCAGCAGGGTACTCCCAGGGGTCTACAGATACCATTACATCATGTAGTGTGCCTTCTGGCTTGACTACCGATCAGTCAACCAATTCCAATAAGGTTGTTGTTGGATCTAATGATGTAATGCCAAGTTTTTGACAAGTGGTGGTTGTTAGGATATTAATTGCAACTCCCAAATCAACTAAGGCATTTGGAAATGATTTTCCATTGATTTGCATCGTCACTATAGGATTTCTTGGGTCCTCATACTTTACAGGTGTTTCTATTCCTGATAATAAGTCAGATAGAGTGCCGACTTCTTGGACAGTTGGGTTAGTTGTTGTTCTCCTCTTTGGCTTCCTTATACATAGTTCTTTGATGGTGTTTTCATAAATAGGGATGTCTTGGATAGCTTGGAGGAGAGGGATTTTTATACACAAATTTTTCAGTTCTCCCAGAAGATCAAAATCAGGATATTCTATTGGGCGAGGTATAATTATTCGTTCTGGGAATGGTGGAGAAGAGGTGGTTGCTTGCTCCTGAGTTTGTTGTTTAACCACATTATCCTTGTGCACTATTTGTTCTGCGGGTAACAGATCTTCAACTTGAACATTTTTGTCTCCCTCTATTTCTATTATGCACCCAGATCTTAGTTGCAGGTCATTGCACTCCCTTAATTCAGTTTCTAGTTTTGGTGGTTCCATTATTTGAACAGAATGAACTGGCCTATTATTAGGGTTTGGGTTGGGTTGGGCTGGGAGTTGCAGTCTCAAGTTGGTCTCGGGATTTTGTTACAATGTATATGGTGCTGGTAGCGTAGGTTGAGGGAGAGGGATCGTTCCAGTTGGCTGATTTGTCGGTCTTTTCCAGTTCAACTGCCAGGTCTGACTCTGCGAGGTGTAGGGGGACCATTGTGTACAACAAGTATTATTTTTCCTAAATGGTGGATAGTAAGGAAAGTTTGGCCAATTGGTTTGATTTGTTTGATTTGGCCATGGTGATGTAGGAAATGGTTGTTGTGACCAATTGGGGAATAGTGGATGCTTTTGCCACATTCCATTATATTGCTGAGCATTATACTGAGGAGGCTAAAAAGAAGAGGATGGATCAATTGGCATACCTATTTGTCGTGGCTGCCATTGTCGACGCTGATTGAGTAGGCATACCATTTCTGATTCTTCTTCCCCCTCCTTGTAGATTGCTTTCAATCTAGGGAGTGAGGGGCAACCTTTTGTGGAGTGATCTTTTGTGCAGATAGCACAGACTTTGACTATATCCAGCGGGCACTTTTTATGGTTGTGTTTCTTTATGCATTTAGGGCAGAATATTGCCAGATTTTGTTCTGCTTCTGCTTGCTTTTGTTTAGCTTTCATGATGTCGAACTGTGTTGTCAGATTCCCTAGAATATCAGTTTTAAAATCTTCTAGTAGATTGCCAATTTCTGCGCGGGTTATACTTTCACCAAAGGTCTTACTATCCCTTGTGATCATATCACGTTCTGCTGACTTTAGCCTTGTGCTACCTCTCGAACTCCTGATACATAAATTAATAATGTCAACAAAATTTTCCTGATATATATCACCTTTGCCCATGATGTTTAATGTTTCAACCCATTGTTCCTTCATCCCTTTACGTAATGTAGTTTTTATCAGGTAAGGGTAAAGATGCATAAGGTGATCTCTGGAAGTTGTATTGAAATCATTCTACATATTCCTCAAGTGTTTCATTAGGTTTTGTTTTCATCTGAAATATTTCGTCTTTTAATTCCCTAGACCTACAATAATCCTGGTATTTCTTTAGAAATGCAGCTTTCATCTGATCCTAGTCATTTATAACACCTCCACCTAACCCCATAAACCATTGTAAAGTTGCTCCTTTTAATGTGGAGGGAAATAATTTTAGCTTTTGGGGCTCGATGGTATAGTCATACCCTTGGCATAATACATTGAATTCAAACAGAAATGAATTTGGATCTTCTGATGTTAAACCATGAAATGTAGGAATATGTTGCAGGGGGATGGCTTTCATAGGTGCATTAACTGCAGTGTCCACAATGGGATATTGCAGTGTGGAAGTTTGAGGGGGTTGTTGGTTTTGGTTCTAGGCCATTTGATCAAATATGTGCCAATATCCTTCTGGGATTTCTAGGGAATTATTCCTAGGATGAATAGAAGGAATAGGAATGACCTTGACAGCACTCCCTTGGTCTAGAATAATTTGTGTTCCTTGCTGACCTACTATCTGAGGAGATTCAGGTCCTTTAGCTTTGTTTTGAATGATGTTGACAACACTTCCCTTATCTGGGTTGCTCACTATTTGGATTACTTCAAGAGGAGATTTTGGTTCTTCTGTTTCCCCTGTTTCTCCTCCTCCTTCGCGAAGATTACTAGAGTTCCCTTCTTGTAGAGAAATTAGGCGAGAATTCTCAATTTCTTGGGGATCTTGCTCAATTTCTTCTGTTTGGCTATGGACCTCAGCAAAGGCTACAGATGGTGACTCTGTGGCATGAAGGGAACTAGTAGGTTGTCTAGAAGTAACTTTTCTAGGTCCTACTAATGGTTGAGATTCGGCGTTCTTTAGGATTTCTTCGATTAAATTTGTTCACCCAAGGGTCACCAGTCCCTTAGGTTTTTTGGGTTTAGGAGGAATTTTGTTCTGTTTAGGTTTTCTATTCATTCAAGAAAAAACAAGCATTCATTCCTACCTAAAACTTTTACTCAATTCTGCTATGAAGCGGGCCAATGAACAAGTATGTTCCTTTCTCGGTACGGAGGTTCTTACCTTCCATTTTTAATACCCAATTCTTCCCTAGCAAGAAAAAAATCGAATATGCATCACTCTTTCTAAATGGCATACACTCTCCCCAGCAATGGTGCCAAAATGTTGAGGTATAAAAGGTTTCTTTTTAACTCATATTTATCCTACATTAATTATCAATCCAGGTACGATTTTTTATTTCAAGAGTGTACTCTGTTTGAGGCTACAATTCAATCTAAGAGTAATGCCTTGCAATATGTAGTACAGTGTTGTAAATACAAGAGTAAACGGATGCTTGGAAATGAAATCTAACTACAATGACATGAAATTAAATGCTTTAAAATCCAATCATTCACCCAGCAATCATCAGTCAAGGATGCAGTAATGATAACTCTTTCCTTTAGCAAATTATGTAATTGAAATCAAATGAAAACAAGATAATCAATATGAGAACGAAGGTAGCAATAACCAGATGTCCTTTACAGTTGATGATCTCGCATTAAAACAATTAAAATGGAAATGGAAATTGAACTAAATCACTAATGTTGCTGATGAAAGTAAACTAGGCAAGTTCTCAAAGAAAAACCACTCTTTGCAGGAAAGAAATAGATTGTAAACTAATTAACTGAAATGAACAGCAAATATGGAATTAAACAGCAATAGAAATGAACAACAAACTCTAACTAATGGAATTGAACAGCAATAGAAATGAACAGCAAATTCTAACTAATGGAATTGAACAACAAACTCTATTAAACAACAAACTGAACAGAACAACAAATGGATTGGAATAGAAACTAAAATAGAACAGCAACTGCTGAACAGCGTAGCACTGTTAAAGAATAACAAGACAAGTTATACAGAGATTAAGATTCTTTTTAAATTAGAAAGGAATGGAAACACAATTCACCAATGTAACACACCAATATTATGAAGCAATTAAGCAGTAAAATATTAAACTTGAAAGCTGTAATGAAAACAAATGCAAACCGACACACAACAATAATTGAAAGATAATAATACAAACAGTAGATGGATCCACCAGGGTCGGGCCCTTAGCCACCAATGAAACATTGCTGGGCTACTCTAGAGTCAAGAAATGGAATGACAACTAGATCATGTATTAATCAGGAATAATAGCGTTTACAACAGTCGCTCTCTGATCACAAGAGTCGATGAGAAATTGCAGAGTACAAAAGGAGTTTCAATGATAATTGTTCTATCCCCCGATTTCTATAGGAACTGCCTTTTATAACAATTCGGCGGACAATACCAGAAACAACGATAGACTTTGAACACCGATCCCTCAGGATCAAAATATCCTAAGGGATTCGCTCCCTTTTCTTCTTTTAGCTAACGCTTGGTCTTCTTAGGCTGTAGCCGTGCCGTTCCCTGCCTTAATTTAGCTGTGCATTCTGATTTCATCTTTTTTTTCTGGATATGGCCCTTTGCTGGAGGAACAACAGTTACTCCTGCTTTAGCTTTGCCTTTCGAATGGTGGTTTCCCACTTCATTTGTTTCCTGTTGAGAATAAAAGACAATCTTTAGCCAATTTTCACAATAAACATTACTCTTTGCAATTCTATCACAATCCTTCAATATATCATCTTTCTAGAATAAAAAGAGTTATGTTTAAAGGAAAAAGATAAAGAAATACATGGTGAATTCATACCTTTTCCAATTCTCAACAATATGAAACAATTGTAACTACTCATGAGGCAGTACATGATCTAGTAGCAGTTGATGATCAAGAAGATGATAAAGTGATTGAAGAATTTTTGATGAGAATATCATGTTTGCAACAACAAAGGTTTGTAAAACCATGGAAAATAAGGAAGAGGAAGAGGAAGAAGCTCTCAATGAAGAACATAATAAAGATGTTTTTAACATTGTTTTTTAATATGGAGGTACTCAAAATAGCATTGGAGAAGAAGTTGAAAACAAGTTTGTTAATCAATTTGATGCAGATTTAAATGAAATGGTGAATAATGATTTTGAGAGTGCAAATTGTAGGAAGAAAAAAACAGTATCTGATGATGAATGTGAAGAGAAAAGATTCTATTATAAAGAAATATGGTAGAAAGAAATTTAGGAATATTAAGTGCAAGAAGCAGAGCAAAGAAGATTGGTTGAAGATATAATGTTGTGGCAGCAGTCGATGGTTAAATAAATATTTGAAGAGGAAGGTGTAAAAGACAAGATCATACTATTTTTCAACACAAATTCAAGAGAAGTCAAAGAAAAATTGCAGCAGCAAAAAGTGAAGAAAGCCTACAGCAAGAAAGTGCAACAGAGAATGAAGCAATTTCGAGGATATAGAATATTTAAGAAAAGAAAAATAAAGTGCAACACTGTAAAAGTTTCGAGCCATTGTAAGCCTAGCTGATACATAGACCAGTAGACATGTTTGAGTGATAATTGAGTCAATTTCTATTTTAAGCCTACAAGAAGGCATAGTTAAGTCTTGTTTGATTTATGTTGAGTCATACGGTCATAATTAATGGGAAGTGTTAAAGTAAGCTAATTACTCCCGCATGAAGAGTTTTCTATATTTAGAGAGTCAGCTAACTCAACGTTGAGAGTGTTGAGTCAATTCGAGTTTACATGATAGATGAATTTAGAGAGTATGTGCACGTCAAGTTATATTAGGCGAATCACTAGTCCAAAAATTTTAAATACTCTTCACCAAATTCATTGTAAATCAAGTCATGTAATTCTAATCAAATTTGTGTGAACAATATAGAAGTGCCACAACTCATATATTTTGTGTGTGTTAAAATATGTTTCTTCTCTGCCTTTCCAACAATTTTTAAGCACAATACCCACACTCTATTCATACATAGTCTAGGAATATATTTTATGGGCTAGCCCAAAACTCGAAAAGAGTGATTGATTTATAAATTCGAGTTTTTTTCTCACATGTTCATTCCACTGAGATTATAAAAAGGTATACAATTCGATGCACAAGTTCCTCGGTGACTTTTTCAACCCATGAAGTTTAGATTTGGAATTATATGGTTTAAAACTTGAATTTGGATCACTCTTTTATATTAATATAACAAAAAAATTACTTTATGTTCACAAAAAGGGAGACCTAAGTGATTTGAAAAATGTGTATTTTTTACATTTTTGTTGTATGAGCCTTAGGGGATATTAACAATGAAGGACTAGTCGATACAAGGCGATGGCCCATGAACCCTGAGCATCTAGGGTTTCTGTTATACTCTGCAACGGAGGACTCCATCCTAACCTACCTTCTGACTGCCAATACTGTGCGCCTGAACGATAGCCTATCACTGCAATAGGACTCCCTATAATGGCGTCCCCATCGGGGGGCTTTCAACACCTCCCCCATCAGGTTCCAGCGCGAATCCAGCGTCTGAAACAGTTACAGCTTCTATTCATGTTCAGCCTGACAATGCCGATATGAAAGACATCCCGGTGGCGCAGGAATCACAAAAAGAGTCACAAGATACGGCAGAAAAGCCCCGTGATGCACAGGCAGACACTGCAGCGAACAAGGAAATACCCAAACCGACATATCCAACATCCAAGCCCATAGCAGCAGAGTGACCCAAAATAGAACTACCGAGTCATAGGATAAATGGACAAATCCAGTTTATGAAGGACCATGCCCTATAGGCAAATTTATCGGCTTCTGGCCCACTAAAAAAGCTCTACAGAGTTGGATAGTAGCAAAATGGAAACCTAAAGGACATGTTACCCTACAGCTAGGCCCAAAAGGGTTCTTCACGGTGGTCTTCAACTGTATAGAAGACCGAAACAGAGTCCTAGACGGCAGTCCTTACTTTTTTAACTCAACTGGCCTGTACTTATGGGATTGGGTTGAAAGATTTAACCCAGACAATGAGGACTTCAGTTGGGCACCTGTGTGGATCCGGATGTATTCTCTTCCATTGGAATACTGGGATGAAGAATCACTGAAAGACATCGAAAATGGCCTGGGCGAGTTCATAAAGATTGCTGAAGAAACAAAACTCTGAAGATATACCTCATATGCTCGCATATGTGTCTATATGTGCCTAGACAAAGCTCTCTCAGACTCAGTAAGTCTTTATCATGATGATTTTGAATGGATCCAGCCTTTAGACTATGAACATGTACCTTTTAGATGTCGAAAATGTCATGTTCATGGACATCTATTCCGTGACTGCCCTTTAAATGCTCAGCCCAAGAATACTGATGTCTCAAAAAAACTTGATTCTGAAGGATTTACCAAAGTTACCAATCGAAAAAAGAATCATAAAAAGCCTACCTCTAGAAAAAATATTATCCAAGATAACTCCTCCACGCCTTCCACCAGCAATAGTTTTGATGTTCTAGCCAAGGAAAATGTGCAAGACCCTGAACCAGACAAGCAAGATGCATATCCCACCAAGCCATCCCAAAACCCCCCACCCTCTGACTCAATCCTGATTCTTTTGCCATTAAATGACAACCATAACCCACAAGGAACACTTCTTAAGGATCTCGATTGGAAACCGAATGGAATGGATATCAATTGCTTTCTTTAACAACCTTTTCACTCAAATGACTCCATGGAAAGAAGTAGTCAGGCCGAAAATATTGAAGAGGAACCGAAAAGTATCGACTTAAGAGGCCTAGATATTTCCAGTGTTGAGCAAGCCTATAGAAATAAAGAATTTGATAAAATTCCAGAAAACTAGCTAGCCAACCTGGAGGTTATCATCTCTAGAGCATATCAGCAGTAAAACTAGGAATACAACTAGGTAGTCAATGGGATGGAGCACAAATTCCCAAATATTCCAAAAAGCGCGGCAGAAAGACGGATCTACAAAGAACCATCATCATCGGTCAGATCCTAGTGGAGTCAGGAAGATATTCCAAGTTGAAAAAGTACTACAAACCCCTCCCTAATAGTGAATCATGAAGCTCACTTCATGGAATTTAAGAGGGATAAACAGCCCCAGAAAATACAAAATGATCAAAATCATGATAAAGCAGGAGCAACCTCAAATTTTTTTCATGCAAGAAATAAAATGTAACAGCACTACACTTGGTTACATTCTCTCGAAAGCATGGCCAGGATGTCACTCAGTAGCAGTGGACACCTCAGGAGCTTCAGGAGGGTTAGCTATAGCGTGGAATACGCAAGCTATCTCGCTCACATATTTTCATGCATCTCATCATATCATTCAAGCCACATTCCACATTATAGGAACTCATATTCATGGACATCTTACCAATGTCTATTTTCCTCAGGATGCCGGCAGTAAGATCGCACTGCTCGACACTATAGCAGAGCTCAACTCCAGCAGACTCCATCCTCTCTGGATCATAGGCGGCGACTTCAACATGATAACCAGACTTGAAAAAAATAAAGGGGGAAGAGCCAATATAGAGAACAAAAGTGGCCACTTCAAGGATTTTATACAAAACAATTAGTTAATTGATTAGCAGTTTAGCAATGGAATCTATACCTGGAGTAACCGCAGAGCAGGAAAGCAGCAAATAGCTTCCAAATTAGACCGCTTCCTAATTTCTGATAATGCCATACATCTAGGAGGGGATATTTCTACCTCAATCCTACCCCTCTCTGGATTGGATCATTGGCCTATATCTCTTCAATGGCAAAGATCAGGCAATTCTACTCAACGACCATTCTGTTTCGAAGCTTTTTGGCTCACTCATCCAAATTTCAATGATTTGGTCAAATTGACTTGGACGGGCTTCACTCCCCCAGAAGGATAAAAAATGTTTCAATTCCAACAGAGGCTCAAACATCTTAAACTGCACATTAAAAAGTGGAATCACTCCACTTTTGGAAACATCTTTCAGGCTCAGAATGCTCTTAACCAAGAAATGATGGCTCTCTAGCAAAAAATCATTAATGAAGAAAGAATAGAGGAGACAATGGAACAAGAACAACGGATTCAAAATCAATTGGATGAAAGAAGAAAGCAGGAGGAAATCCTCTGGAAGAAAAAATCCAGAGTCATATGGCTAAAAGAGGGTGAGCATAATACAAAATTATTTCACAGAACTACTATACAAAGGCGGATGAATAACACCATCACTTAAATATAGAATCAACAAGGGTAAAGGGTTGAAGATCACGCAGAAATTGAAACAGAGATCATAAATCATTTCTAGAATGTTCACCAGGAGCCCCAAATCAATAGACAGCCAGCAATAGAAAGAATTATTCAACATATACCGAGAATCATCACGGAGGAACATAATCAATTTCTCCTTAGCCCAGTTACTCTCCAGGAAGTTGAATTGGCGATGAAACAACTCAAGGAAGGTAAAGCTCCAGGGCCAGATGGTTTCACAACCACCTTCTTTCACACTTTCTAGGACCTTATCAAAGAGGAAGTATGGTAGGTGGTGCAAGAATCAAGGACTCTTCATTGGCTACTTCCATCTTTAAATGTGACTTTTATCGCCCTCATTCCTAAAGAAGAGCACTCAATCACACCGGACAAATTCCGACCAATTTCATTATGTAATGTCATTTATAAAGTCATATCCAAAGTCATAGCTTCAAGGCTGAAACCGCTTCTTCCCTTGCTCATATTACCAAAACAATCAGGATACGTGGAAGGCAGGAAAATTCTGGATGGTATAATCCTCACTCATGAGGTTATACACTCTCTCAAGCATTCCAAAAAGGTAGGTGTGATTCTTAAAATAGACCTATCTAAAGCTTTTGACAAGTTGAGTTGGACTTATATTCAAAAAATGCTCTCAGCCTATGGCTTCTCTCCCCCTTGGGTTCGTTGGGTAATGAGTCTTGTTTCTTCCACTTTATTCTCCATCCTAATCAATGGCATTCCCTCTCGACTGTTCAGTCCCTCTCGAGGTATCAGGCAAGGCGACCCCCTCTCGCCTTTTCTTTTTTGTGTTAATGGCTGAAGGATTAGGACGTCTTATTAAGAATGCTCTCCATTCACAGCAACTCAAAGGTATCTCTATTCATAATTCCCATGCTATCACCCACCAACAATTTTTGGATGATAATATGTTATTTGGGCATCCCTCTGTGCAAGAAGCATCAAAATTCAAAACGCTACTTGACGATTTCTCTGAGGCTTCTGAGGCTAGCATCAACACAGCTAAATCCAAAATATTCTTCTTTCATACTCCAGCCTTGACTCAATCTGCTATAGCACACATTCTTCGTTTCTCCATAGCTTCTCTAACTTCCAAATATCTGGGTGCACCCCTAACTGACTCGGCAATTAAACATGCTTCTTGGCAATTGCTATTGGACAAACTAGAAGCCCATCTATCTTCATGGACTTACCGAGCTCTTAATATGGCTAGTAGGCTTGTGATAGTCAAAGAAGTACCACAAGCAATGCCTCTCTATCTTTTCTCTATCCTGGCTGCACCAAAGTGGGTACTCAAGAAAATCAAAAATCTGCAACACAATTTTCTTTGGGGGGCTAGAGGACAAAATCGCAAGTGGGCATTGGTCAAATGGACGACTGTTTGTAGACCCACGGAGAACAGTGGCATCGGATTAAGAGATCCCCATCACAGTAATGTAGTCATGGGAGCCAGAATTTGGTGGCAATGGCTCTCAGCTCCATACACGCCTTCGGTAGTTATTTGGACTGTAAAATATGCAAATCATAGACCACCTAATGATCTAATTAGATTCACACCTACAGAAAAGGGTTCTTTGATTTGGAATGCGGCCAGACAGCACTTTCATTTGATTCAACAACACAGTTTCTGGGAAATTAGAGATGGAAACAAACCTCGGTTTTGGATGGACTCATGGCAATAACAACCAAGGCTATGTAATATCTATAGACCCCCACAAAGTCAGGAATGGGAAGAGAGAAAAAATGGAAATAGTCAAGCAACAATGGACTCAAACCTTAGATCAAGGATACAGACAATGGCGCCCAGTAGAACCACTGATCAGAAATGGAGCAGAGCAAATCCACACTGCCATAGATACCAAACTCCAGAATCGCAAAATCAGATTCTTTGACAAAAAGGAAAT
The DNA here is from genome assembly GCA_034641835.2 of Pinus albicaulis. NCBI lineage: Eukaryota > Viridiplantae > Streptophyta > Pinopsida > Pinales > Pinaceae > Pinus > Pinus albicaulis. The sequence continues at coordinate 324,016,917 of CM076574.1, forward strand.
TCTGAGGTGGGGCTACACTCCAAGAGGGATATTCACTACCAAGGAGGCATATAAAATCTTATGCACTAATCCAACTCCCATTGATCCTCTATGGAACAGAATCTGGTCCCTAGAATATGGCCCAAGGTTTCCACGTTCCTCTAGCTGCTTGGACATCAGCGAATCCTCACGTGGGATAACCTAAGGAAAAGAAATTTTCATGGACCCTCTAGATGCCCCAACTACATTCAATAGGAAGAAACCATACAACATCTCCTGGACAACTGTTCTCTTGCCAACCAACTCTGGGAGAAAACCAACTTTCGATGTCAAATAAGATGCAAAGTTTCAGGGGATTTAATCAATACAATCCACAATTGGAAGTAGGATCCCTACAAAAGCAGGCTACTTAAACAATTGTGGCAAATAATACCAGGTCTTGTTCTTTGAACAATTTGGAAAGAAATAAATCAGCGCATTTTCAAGAATCAGAGCACACCTCTAAAAACCATCTGGAGCAACCTATGTCTTAATCTCCAAGAGACCTTGGCTCTACAAACCTGGCATGAAGAATATTTTCCTACACTACCACAAGAGCACACTATATGGGAGAATTGGAATCTTCAAATTCCCCAGATATAGAAAGATCTAGGAAAATCTCCCAATTCTACTACAGCGATAAGTAAATGGATGCCTCCTCGTCAAGGAACTTTCAAACTCAACTTTGATGGGGCTTCCAAGGGAAATCCAGGCAGGGCAGGTTATGGAGGCATCTTCAGGGATCACATAGGCAAACCACTCCTGTTATTTCTGGGCAACATAGGATAGGACTTGAATAAATCAGCTGAGTTAGAAGGCTTGTGGCAGGGTGTTTCATTATCCCATAAATATGGATTTCATCCTTTGGAGGTTGAAGGAGATTCACAAATTCTCATAAATATGGAAAATCAAATTCTCCAAGGAGCCCATGCAAACAAAGTATCCATAAGTTGGAGACTAGCAGCCCGATTGCAGCTAATAGAACAATGTCTCAACACCAACAGAGCGCTCATCTTCAAATATGTCAAAAGGGATGGCAAAAAGGTAGCCGACCTCTTGGCTAATCTGGGAGTATACAGTGAGCATACTCTTCTCGTTGAATCGCTAGACATTTTACATGTTAGCACCCAAATACAGGAATGCAACACTTTGGTACAGAATGATGAAGAACTCCCAGATGCGGGTGTCGAGTTTGTGGATTAATTTGACGGGACATTGGGTTGGGAAGTGGCTAGGACACTTGACCACCCATGCCACCGCCATGCGTGAACTCCTTCAACTCTTTGCTATCATCAAGGTTTCATTAAAGCCGAACAAAGGCCGAGAACCAGCCATCATTCTCACATGTGCCTCCGTACGGATTTCTATGCTACAACTCTCATATCACATTTATGGGTTAATTAAGCCGGGTGTTCATCGAGGCAAATACGCCCTGGTTATTAAGATGGAAGATGGTAGAGGCAATTCAGTTTCTCCTCCCCTGTTGCAGAGCTTCTGATCCCCTAACGCTGTGAGACCTTGCTCTCGCACTGCAACAGGAAGAAGGTGTCTTATTTCATGCTGCAATGAGCTGGGCAATGGGATTCAATTATCTCGGAATAGCCTCTGCAATCTGAACACTGCTACCTTTGACCTCCTCATCAATCCATTCGCTTCTCGCTCTACTTCCCCGCATCCTCGTTTGCCCAACTCTGAGCAAGATACCATGCCGAGACTACGCCACTACATGCATTGTATAAGAGGCAGCACCAGAAGCCGCCCTCAGCGCACCCCCTCCTCATCCAATTTTGAATCATCATCTCCCTCCTTTGACTACTTTGCGGGCAGTTACCCGAACACTATAAGTGGAAGGGGGAGATCCCACTCTGCCAGTTTTAGGATGGCCTCTTCCGCCCCTGTTACTCCAGCTTCCCTCGCTTCCAATCAGCCTCAAACTGCTCGGTTCTACTTCAATTTCTCTATGAATCACCCCTGAATCATAGCAACCATCTCGGTTTCGTTTAGGGAGGAACCTTAGTTGGCTGAAGCAAGCGCACATTCGGGCGGGAAGGCAACTGAGTCGACTCAGGACATGGCAGCGAAGAAACTACAGGAGGAAATGAAAAAAGCGAAAGCTTCAATTGATGAGGAAAAGGATTCCCGCAGGTCAGGGCGCTCCAAGCATAGCGCAGCCTCTCATGAGGACAAGCCAAATGATGAAAATGACATGGAGGCCTACATGTGCCTCATTACTAAAGAACCTCCTCCTTATCATGCAATTTAGTCATTTTAAATGTTGTTCGTTTTTGCTTTTCGAGGCCCAACTCTATGGGATAAATCTTGAGTTTTTGCAATATTGTCAAGTACTTTTTGTCTGAAAGTCTACAAACTGTGTAAAGAATTGTGGAATACAAGGCTGATACCCTGACGTGGGCAGTGCATTCGCACAATGTCTAGACCGGTTTCCCTTACTGGGCAGTCAATTATCAATTTTTTTGTTGAACATGCCACAATTTTTGGGCAAAGCTAAGGCTTTGGCCATGATGTATATTACTCTTTCTCTTTAATAGGCAGTCAATTATCAATTTTTTTGTTGAACATGCCACAATTTTTGGGCAAAGCTAAGGCTTTGGCAATGATGTATATTACTCTTTCTCTTTAATAGAATTAAACTAATTTAGAAAAAAAAAATGTATGAGCCTTAGGGGAGATAAAAGGGTTTAGCAATGTTTTGTGGGAACTATATATAAATAATATTTTATTAAAATATTCTTTGGAGTGATGGAGTGATAAGAAGTAAATATTATGTTATTTTAGAGTGAAAAGTGAGGGATTTTTTTTAAGCGATGAATTCTTATTATTATTTTTTTAATAGAAGGTTGTTAGTCACTCAGTTCTTGAGTAAGTTATTTGAGTGGAGAAGTGAGAGTGTTTAAAAAGGAAAAAGAAGGGAATTTTGGACCTGCCTAAAATTGAATAAGGGGGCTTATTTGTGCATATGTGTTTCAAGTGATTCAATTTTTGTTATTATACTTGAAGAAAATTAATGAAGTCAAGATCAAATAAACAAAGCACATATGTTTAAACACCCATAATTAAGAAGCTGCAAAGAACAAATTCAAGCATTCAAGTTAGCAGTCTACATGAGCATTTCGACATATGTCAAACAACTACATTAACAACATTTGCATAAATTCAACATCAATTTTTGAATAATGCACTTGCGACAGTTTCAGATGCAAAGTTTCAGGGGATTTAATCAATACAATCCACAATTGGAAGCAGGATCCCTACAAAAGCAGGCTACTTAAACAACTGTGGCAAATAATACCAGGTCTTGTTCTTTGGACAATTTGGAAAGAAAGAAATCAGCGCATTTTCAAGAATCAGAGCACACCTCTAAAAACCATCTGGAGCAACCTATGTCTTAATCTCCAAGAGACCTTGGCTCTACAAACCTGGCATGAAGAATATTTTCCTACACTACCACAAGAGCACACTATATGGGAGAATTGGAATCTTCAAATTCCCCAGATATAGAAAGATCTAGGAAAATCTCCCAATTCTACTACAGCGATAAGTAAATGGATGCCTCCTCGTCAAGGAACTTTCAAACTCAACTTTGATGGGGCTTCCAAGGGAAATCCAGGCAAGGCAAGTTATGGAGGCATCTTCAGGGATCACATAGGCTAACCACTCCTATTATTTCTGGGCAACATAGGATAGGACTTGAATAACTCAGCTAAGTTAGAAGGCTTGTGGCAGGGTGTTTCATTATCCCATAAATATGGATTTCATCCTTTGGAGGTTGAAGGAGATTCACAAATTCTCATAAATATGGAAAATCAAATTCTCCAAGGAGCCCATGCAAACAAAGTATCCATAAGTTGGAGACTAGCAGCCCGATTGCAGCTAATAGAACAGTTGTCTCAACACCAACAAGAGCGCTCATCTTCAAATATGCACAAGGTAAGGGATGGAAAAAAGGTAGCCACTCACAATCTCGAGTAGACATGTACTCTTCTCGTCAGATAGCTAGACATTTTACATGTTAGCACCCAAATACAGGAATGCAACACTTTGGTATAGAATGATGCAAAACTCCCAGATGCGGGTGTCAAGCTTGTGGATTAATTTGACGGGACATTGGGTTGGCAAGTGGCTAGGACACTTGGCCACCCACACCACTGCCATGCGTGACCTCCTTCAACTCTTTTTTGTCATCAAGGTTGCATTAAAGTTGAACAAAGGCCAAGAACCAGCCATCATTCTCACTTGTGCCTCCGTATGGATTCCTCTACTACAACTCTCAGATCACATTTATGGGTTAATTAATCCGGGTGTTCATCGAGGAAAATATGCCCTGGTTATTAAGATGGAAGACAGTAGAGGAAATTCAGTTGCTCCTCCCCCGTTGTAGAGCTTTTGATCCCCTAACGCTGTGAGACCTTGCTCTCACACTGCAATAGGAAGAAGGTGTCTTATTTCATGCTACATTGAGCTAGGCAATGGGATTCAGTTATCTTGGAACAGCCTCTGCAATCTGAACACTGCTACCTTTGACCTCCTCATCAATCCGTTCACTTCTCGCTCTACTTCCCCGCATCCTCGTTTGCCCAACTCTAAGCAAGACACCATGCCGAGACTACGCCACCACATGCGTTGTATAAGAGGCAGCACCAGAAGCCACCCTCAGCGTGCCCCCTCCTCATCCAATTCTGAATCCTCATCTCCCTCCTCTGAATATTTTGCGGGCAGGTACCCAAACACTAGAAGTGGAAGGGGGAGATCCCACTCTGCCATTTTTAGGATGGCCTCTTCCGCCCCTATTACTCTAGCTTCCCTCGCTTCCAATCAGCCTCAGACTGCTCGTTTCTACTTCAATTGCTCTATGAATCACCCCAGAATCATAGCAACCATCTTGGTTTCATTTAGGGAGGAGCCTCAGTTGGCTGAAGCAAGCGCACATTCGGGCGGGAAGGCAATTGAGTTAACTAAGGATGTGGCAGTGAAGAAACTGCAGGAGGAAATGCAAAAAGTGAAAGCTTCAATTGATGAGGAAAAGGATTCCCGCAGGTTAGGGCGCTCCAAGCATAGCACAGCCTCTCATGAGGACAAGCCAAATGATGAAAATGACATGGAGGCCTACAAGTGCCTCATTACTAAAGAACCTCCTCCTCATCATGGAATTTAGTCATTTTAAATGTTGTTGGTTTTTTCTTTTCCAGGCCCAACTCTATGGGATAAATCTTGAGGATTTTGCAATATTGTCAAGTAGTTTTTGTCTGAAATTCTACAAACTGTGTAAAGAATCGTGGAATACAAGGCTGATACCCCTACGTGGGCAGTGCATTCGCACAATGTCTGGACTGGTTTCCCCTAGTGGGCAGTCAATTATCAATTTTTGTTGTTGAACATGCCACAATTTTTGGGCAAAGCTAAGGCTTCGGCCATGATGTATATGCATTTCTTTCTTTAATAGGCAAATAATTATCAATTTTTTTGTCAACATGCCACTTTTTGGGCAAAGCTAAGGTTTTCAGGCAATGATGTATATTACTCTTCTTTAATAGAATTAAACTAATTTAAAAAAAATGTATGAGCCTTAGGGGAGATAAAAGGGTTTAGCAATGTTCTGTGGGAAATATATATAATAATATTTTATTAAAATATTCTTTGGAGTGATGGAGTGATAAGAAGTTAATATTATGTTATTTTAGAGTGAAAAGTGAGGGTTTTTTTTTAAGCGGTGAATTCTTATTTTTTTTTAATAGACGGTCATTAGTCACTCAGTTCTTGAGTAAGTTATTTGAGTGGAGAAGTGAGAGTGTTTAAAAAGGAAAAAGAAGGGAATTTTGGACCTGCCTAAAATTGAATAAGGGGGTTTATTTGTGCATATGTGTTTCAAGTGATTCAATTTTTGTTATTATACTTAAAGAAAATTAATGAAGTCAAGATCAAATAAACAAAGCACATATGTTCAAGCACCCATAATTAAGAAGCTGCAAAGAACAAATTCAAGCATTCAAGTTAGTAGTCTACATGAGCATTTCGACATATGTCAAACAACTACATTAACAACATTTGCATAAATTCAACATCAATTTTTGAATAATGCACTTGCAACAATTTTTTGTAAGAGTCAAATCAAATAAAAATTGAATTGTATTGTAAATTGTGAATCACTTGTTAGAGCGATGTTGCAAATGAAACAAACAAGTTATATTGAATATTAACTATGCATGGATTGATCCTTGGGAGTGGTTATCAATAGTCAAACGATTATATATGTTTTATCAAATAATTCAATCTCACATTAAGACAAATATTGCAACCAAAAGTGAAAAGAAGATGCTACTCTCATGAGCCTGAAAGGGGGATTACATTAGTGAAGCTCTCCTACATCTTATGGGGGGAGTTCAAAACAAATGTAGATGGTTTTGGTCTTTCCTTTCAGCTGAAAAGGAGATAAATTGATGATGAAACTAAAATTGAATTGATGATTATGGTTGTCTGACTAAAATTTTCGACAACAATATAATGACATTTTCTAGTGGGAACGTAATTGGGATATTGATTGACTGTAAATCAATGGACATTTGTTTTCACTTGGATGCATTAGATTGAGTTGTCAAGCATTTTCAGGAGTGTGTCATACTTGCAGCTAATTCACTTCTTTTGGTTCTCTCTCTTCATATTGGAGTTTTTATCATCCAACTTTGGTGATTTTTCAGGCAGTTCTTCATTGAGGATCAACTCAGGAGTTTCAACATGAAGACTTGGAGACGATACTCGTCTATGTTATATTTATGGTATTATTGCTCGGACTTATGATTGAGGGGGGGAATGTTAGCCTCTTTCTCATGTTACAATCATAAATTCTTAAGTATATCACCTTATTTATTTTACATATTGGGATATATTTTTATCTCAAGTATGTTATTGAGTTTCTATATCCGAGATCCTATTTTCTAGAGCCTAGATCCTATTTTCTCTCATCCTTGTTTATCTATTTTATGAGGTGTCAAGGAGAGAGAATATGGGTGGTTTATTCATTGTATTATAAAATTTTCTATCATTGAATATTTATTAATCCAATGAAGCTTAAAGCCTTTACAACCAGATTCAATTTTCATTGTATCATATTATTATTTTGCTTATTTTCCTATATTTATTCAGCCTGATGGGTTGATTGTGCAATAATTTTAATTGAAGAAATGATGACAGTCCTAGGTGTAGAGGTTTGCCATTACACCAAAACTCGCAAGTGTTGGTAAACTTCCAAACCGGTAACTAGGATCCCTAGGGTGGAAATTATGGATTCCATAGAGGTGCGGTGATTACTACAACACCCCCCCTCAAACGTAGCTTGGGGAATCAATACACCCCTCAAACGCAGCTAGGAGGAATCGAACCTGGGTCCAGCCTCTGATATCATGTTAGGATATTCCGACACATAGGAAATAGTTAATAATAACTTAGCCTAGTGTAGAGTTAGGTAAAGTGTGTTTATTTACCATGTACATTTGTAACTTATAATCTGACTGTTACGAAATGTAGTGATCTGAATGCCATCTCCTCACCCCTGTGACATCGAAATGACTCTCCATGCTCTTAAAATAGAGATCATGGACCAATCGGGTGTTAAGCCACGGATCAAGTGCCGTTAATACCGAGGTGAGAGATAACTGTCAGATCACTACAAATCGTGACCGTCGGATTATAAGTTACAAATGTGCATGGTAAAGAAACACACTTTACCTAAATCTACACTAGACTAAGTTATTCTTAACTATTTCCTATGTGTCGGAATATCCTAACATCCCCCCTTAAGAACAACTTGGGATAGGATTGAAGGATTTACAAAGGTGACACAAAGGAGTGGTTTTAACCGAACAGAAATTATTCAAAAGTAATTCAGTAACAATAAAAATAAACAATAGCGAGAGCATAAAACATAAAACAAATAAACATAGAGATTTTCCCCTGGATCCCAAATCGGGATGACCAGCTTGATTTTTCATTATATTCCTTTTAGTGTTACAACACATATATATACATGTCGAAGCATACATAAACCCTAATCCATTAACCCTGTATTAGAACATAACTGTAGTTCCCTTGACCAGATCTACAAAATACCAGGGGATGAAAACCATCGTACTCCAAAACCATGTGCAAAATCATGCACAAAACATGGTGATCCGCCTTGTGAGTAACCGCATACCAAAAAATCAAAAGCAGAGCACGGTCATGATCCTAGGCCGCATTGGTGGACTTCTCGCTGCGCCTGGCAACGCAGACAAAGACATGGCTATCAGGAAAGAATATAGGTAACACATACCCAACAAGGAGCCTATTTCAAAGGAGCCTATTTCCTATGTGTCGAAATATTCTAACATCCCCCCTTAAGAACAAATTGGGATAGGATTGAAGGATTTACAAAAGTGACACAATAGGAGAAGGAAGGAGGCATTAGAGCCTATCCCCCCTTAATGACAACTTTCTTGAACTCCAAGCATGGATCGAAGTTTGGTAAACTTCGCTTCTGTGAAAGCCTTCGTAAAGATATTGGCTACTTGATCATTGGTCGGACAATACTGCACTTCAAGAACACGATCATGAATGAGCTTTCTGATGAAGTGTATGTGGAGTTCAATGTGTTTCATACGCTGATGTTGAACTGGATCTTTACATAGCTGAATGGCACTTTGATTATCACACCAAAGTGTAGTTGGATGCTGCTGATGGAGACCAAATTCAGACAGGATCTGACGAAGCCACATGGCTTCCTTGTTGGCTTCAACTGCACCATGATACTCCGCTTCTACTGAAGAAAGATAGATGGCACTTTGTTTCTTACAATACCAAGTAATAGGTCCTGAATCAAGAGTGAATACATAGCCTTCAGTAGACTTTCGATCATCAGGGTCACCAGCCCAATCAGAATCAGTGAAACCAATCAACAATGGAGATGCTCCTACAGTGTAATGAATCACAAACTAAATTGTACCTCGAATATATCACACTATTATTTTGGCTTCTTTCTAGTGACTTTCATGAGGTTGGTGCATAAACTGAGAGACAAGACCAATGAAAAAGGAGAGGTCACAATGGGTATGGGTTAGATACAGAAGTTTACCAACAAGTTGATGATATAAGGTAGCATCAAATTCAGGGTTAGTACAAGTGACTGAAATCTTGACTCTAAACTGAAAGGGAGAAGGGGCTGGCTTATAGTCTTCCATGTGAAAGTAGTGTAGAATATCACAGGCATACTTGGACTGAGAGAGGGTAATGCCTTCCTTGTATTGCAAGACTTGAAGACCAAGGAAATAATGCAAGTGTCCTAAGTCTGTCATGTCAAACTTCTTTTGAGGCTAGACTTCACATGGTTTATATGGTTTGGATCACTACTAGTAAGGATAAGATCATCAATATAAAGAACAAGGATGGTGAAGGAATTACCCACTTTTTTGGTGTAGACAGTGTTGTTAGAATGACACCTAGAAAAGCCATTATCTAAGAGAAATCTATCCATTTTGGCATACCAAGCCCGAGGAGCTTTTTTGAGACCATAGAGAGACTTCTTAAGGTGACAAACAAGGCTAGAGTCTTTTTGGATAAAGCCAGGGGGTTGTTCCATGTAGATTTCTTCATGCAAATCTCCATGTAAGAAGGTGGATTTAACATCCATCTGATGGAATTCTCATTTAGAGGAGGTAGCAAGGGAAAGAAAATGGCAGATAGAATTCATTTTGGCAACAGGGGAGAAGGTTTCAGTATAGTCAATGCCTTCAACTTGTGAAAAACCTTTAGCGACAAGACGAGCTTTATGTCTATCCACTTTTCCATCTGGTCCAAACTTTGTTTTGTAAACCCATCTGCATCTGACAAGTTTTCTTCCTTTTGGAAGAGGAACAAGATCCCAAGTATCGTTTGCCAATAAGGAATGATACTCTTCATTCATAGCTTCATCCCAATCTGGATGACTGGAGGCTTCTTCAAAGGTTTCTAGATCAATTTTTTTTCTGGAACTTGAGCTAATAAGGAAGAAGTTCTTTCGAATTGAGAACGTGTACGTCGTCAATCGGCAAGGTCACCTACAAGAGAACTTGCTGCATCCCGAGTAGAGCGGACCCATATTGGAAGCGGTGGAGTATAAGGAACAATTTCATGAGGTGGAGGAGGATTTTCATCCTCGCTGTCATCATCTAAACTAGAAGGAATGCTATGAAAAATAGAAGAGAGAGAGAGAGGTGGCACATATGCCAAATCAAGCTTGCAGGCCAAAGGTGGCACACTTGCCGAACTAGGCTCACAGGCCGATATATTTTCATCAAATTTTACATCTCTTCTAATTATAATATTTTTTTATTTTGTTTGAAGAAGTCTATATCCTTTGACATCTTTGGAATATCCAACAAAAATACATTTTTCACTCTTAGGTTCTAAGGATTTATGTTTCGCATCTGGAATATGGGCCCAAGCATCACTTCCAAAAACACGAAAGTGAATTACATCTGGTTTGATTGAGCTCCAAGCTTCTTCTGGAGTTATATTCTTTAGAACATTAGTAGGAGTGCGATTTACTATGTAATTTGCATAGTTAATGGCTTCTTCCCAAAAATTGAGACCAAGCCCTTTAGATTGAAGCATACAATTAGCCATTTCTTTTAAGGTGTGATTCTTCCTTTCAGCTACACCATTTTGTTGTGGAGTATATGGAACAATATGTTGCAATTGAATGCCATGCTCGGTGCAGAAGTTGATAAATTTGTTGTTAACATATTCTCTGCCATTGTCTGATCTTAACTTAAGAATTTGACGTCCAGATTGTTTCTCAACAAAGGCCTTAAAGGCCAAGAACATTATGAAAACTTCACTCTTGAGTTTTAAGAAATATACCCAAGTGTGTCTGGAAAAATCATCAATGAAAGTTAAGAATTACTTGCAACCAGAGAAAGAAACAATAGGAAGTGGACAACATAAATCATTGTGCACAAGCTGCAAAGGGGCTGAAGCATGCCAAGAGGCACGTTTGTCAAAACTATCCCGAAGATGTTTTCTGAGTACACATCCGGAGGAAACACCATCTCCTCAATCCTATTTGGATCAATCTTTATACCCTCTTCTGAAATAGTGTGCCCAAGAAGTTTACCTTCTTGGAGACCAAATAGAGTCTTCTTAGGGTTTAAATATATTCCAAACTTTCTGCATCTCTCGAGAACTGCTCTTAAATGAAAACACAGTTACATCATCAAGATAGATAATGATGAAGAAGCCCAATTCTTTCGAGAATGCTATGTCCATGGCTCTCTGAAATGTTTCTCCAGCATTCATTAGACCGAAAGTCATTTTCACATACATGAAAGTGCCCCATGGTGTAGTAAAAGTTGTCTTTAATTGATCAGCAGGGTGAACTAAGATCTGATTATACCCTAAATAGCGATCAAGCAAAGAAATTCTTCTAGACCCTACCACCCTTTGTAAAATATGATCCATTTTTGGTAAAGGGTAGTTGTCTTTCAATGAAGCTTTGTTTAAATCTCTAAAATCTATACAAAGCCTGATTTCTCCAGTCTTCTTCCTAACAGACACCAAATTAGATACCCATTCAGAATATCTAATAGGGACAATAATACCAGCATCATACATCTTAATGATTTCCTTCTTAACCAAAGGCAGCTGCACAGGATTTATTCTGCGCAGTTTCTGTTTGAATGGTTTTTGGTTTTCCTTAAGTGGGATTTTGTGCTGTATTATTTCAGTGTCATAGGACTTAAGATCTTCGTAACTCCACGCAAAAACATCAGAAAATTATTTGAACAGCTCTATGTATTTGAGTTTAATGTGAGCTGGCAAATTTTTGGACAGTTTGATCATTTTCGATTTCTCTTCACTGCCAATATTACACTCCTCCACTTCAATCTCTACAAGTTCCAGTTTAGGTTTTCTGGCCACATCGTTAAAATCAAACAACTCTTCTAAAGGTGTTAGACCACTCGGCAAACTTTCATCTTTAGAATGCAGAGTTTCTAATTCCTTTGTTTCTGATTCTACACTCAATTCTGTTTTGTTTCTAAGTTTTCTAGTCTGAAGGTTAATATTTACAAGCTCGGGAGAAGGTTCTTCTTCACCAAGAAAATTTTCTTCACTGCAGTCTGTATCGTAGTCTGAATCTGAACTATGCAGTTCAAATTCATTTCTGAATTGCATGAAGTCTTCTATTTGTTTATCTCCATCAAACACCTGCCAATATTTTTTATTATCGGGCACAGCTGGTCTAAATTTTATCTGAGTTGAACAATCTTCAGTCTCATATGGCGTTAGACATGTCCTAGCTGCAAAGGCTAAATTGTGGGCAATAAGATTTCTTTTTCTCGGGACAAAACTCACGGTGGATTCTTTGAATGTTTTCAAAAGATGCATGACATCATTCCGATAGGCCCTAAGTCTGGGATGATTTGCACCCCATTGACTTGCCTAATTATTAACTTAGAATCCCCATACACAGTTATCTTCTTGGCTCCTAACTTTTTCAGCAAATGTAAGCCTAAGAGCAGGGATTCATACTCCGCTATGTTGTTGGAACATTGAAAGTTTAATTTGCAAGAAATACATTCTGTGTGCTTGCTTTCAGTGTTAGTAATCCAGACACCTGCACCAGCATTTTTTCTAGTGCATGACCCATCAAAATACATACTCCAGAGAGGATCATTTTCAGTTTTATCAGTTTGGTGAATGTCCTCTGTATGATTTGATTCCTCAAGTTTTTCAATATGTTGAGGAACGTTTTCGTCGCTGTCAAGTTTTAACAGCAATGGACTTATGACTTGTAAATCAAGACCGGTGTTTTGTTTGGCAATGTTTTCAAATGTAGCAAACTGTTTTGAAACTTCAGTGCTATGTTTCTCTTCCTCTGTTTCAGCCATTGATCCTATTAAAGTGATTTTTTCGGTAAGTGCTTCATCATTAAACATGATAAAAGAATCAAGGCATGTACTTACAGAATACAGAGGAGAGTTTTGAGGCCTGTCTTGACTTGTAACCGTGTATTGCATGTGGGACTCCCTGTAAAGTCTTCTAGTTTGATTGAAAACAGGGATAGTCGCATAGGTCATGTCCATTTGCATAGTCCCCTGTAACTTAGCTCCCCAAGATCTCGATAAAAGCATTCCATACTTTGGGGGTACATCAGCCACAGCAACATCCATAACTAAGCATTTGGCTAGAATATGGCCTAAGTTAACACAAAGGTATTTGATCAATCCTAAACACTTGACTCTGCTCGAATCAAAGGAGTAAAGATCTTTATAAGGTCTGGTCATTTCAAGACCCAGGCTCTCCATTACAGATTTTGGCATTAAATTATGAGAAGCGCCTGAGTCATGCATAGCATTGTGTAGAATTTTGTCATGAACATTCAAACTTACATAAAAGGGAGGGACAGGTCCCTCTTGAAACTTACCTTCAATATTTGGACCAAAAATAAGCTCTGGCTGGTCATCATTAAGATTGAGTGTATCCTCATTTTCTTCTATGTTCAAAGCCTTCAAAATTTTGGACCTATATACATGTTGGGCAACTAACTCAGTCAAAGGCACAAAAATTTTGATCTTTGAGATTTTCTGTTCCAGGCTCAAAGGAATTTGATTCTTTAAGGTGCTGGTTTCAGCCCTATTTACTGCCACTCTATTAGCAACAATAGCTTGCTGATTTGTTTTATGACACAACGGTTGAAAAAGGAGTACTAGCTGAAGTGTTAGTAATACTAAGGTTTGCACTCTGTTTTTCAAGATTTTGAGTGTCTTTCTCTTTACCTTTACCAGAATTAACAACCACTATTTTGTCCTTTTGTTTGATTGTTTTAGGCTTGGTTGTAGTGTTGTCTTGAGGAGATTTTTCAGAGGTTTTGGTGTTGGGGGTTTGTTGACTGGTCTTGCTTCTAAGGTCATATTCTTTTTGAGTCTCTATGACGACATTTTCCATGTCTTGATAATGATTTCCGTCATCATCTCTTTTGTCATCATAAGGTGTGTATAGACCTTGATTCTTATCATAATGAATCTCAAAGTCATCATTATCTACCTTCAACATGTTTATATCATTATCCTCTATTGTTTCATCTGTTTCCTCAACCTCACTCACATAGTTTTGATGAAAGGGAGGAGTGATCTGTTGATCATCTTCCCTGGGTCTATTTGGAGGTTGGTTTCTTCTTAAATTATGGTTTTGGTTCTGGTTTCTATTTTGAGGAGCAGTTTGGTTTTGATTGGCTTGTGCTCTCTCAAGAATGCTCATTTTCTTCATCATATCCTCCATCATTTTCTCCAGTTTTGAGTTTGAAGTAGAAGGTGTATGTTCCTCTCTAAAAGATACTCTCTTCTCTCTCTTCATTCTTGCTCTTTTCTCCATTAAGTTGACTTCCACAGAAAGAGCACCCCTTTGCATATCTTCAAGAGTTGCAAAATCTCTTTCTCTCAGTGAATAGGTCATATCAGAATCAAATCCTTCAGGGAATTCTTTTAAGGCTGAGCCCTATGGAGGTTTTAGTTCTGGGGAAAGTGCATTATACACACTATTAAATCTGTTACAATAAGCTTGTACACTTTCCCCTGGGTTCCTATGGAGATTGTTATAGTCAGCAAGAACTTGGAGAGGATTCTTTTTTACTTCCCATTTGTTTAATAATGTCTGATGGAAACCTTGGAGATTATTAATACTATTGTGGTTTAAGCCTTTAAACCATTTTCTTACTTCTCCCCCCAGACTCTGAGAAAATAGTCTAATATTGAAATAATCATTATCAATTTCGTTTCTGTCAAAGTATTCATTCATCTTATCCACATGTTGTGATGTAGTTATGGCATTGCTAGCATCATATAATGGGATTTTGGACTGATAGTCTTGTGGAAGGTTGACTAGTGGTATAGGAAGGACTAAGGGAGCATACCATGCTGCCATGATATGTGGTGGGGGTGGGTTTACAATGGGTGGATTGACAAGAGGAGGTGTGGTCTGAAGTGGAGTGGTTTGAACAGTGGATGAAGGATGAACAGAAGTGGATGGAACAGCAGTAGATTGCTGAGCTAATCTTGGATGAGAGACACCTAAGTTAAGAAGAAAATGTGAATCAGGAGGTGTTGTTCCTCTTCTGCCAAGATGTTCACTTGTTTCAGGAGATGAAAGTGAAGACTCAGAATCTAGCTGATCTAAATCACCAAATGACCTAGTCCTAAAGGGATTAACTAAGTCAGCTTGTGATTGTTGTAGAGCTGAAAGATTTTCAGGGACCGAATTAGCTCTTAGGGGTGCTCTGAGAATAGTTGAAGATTCTATCTTAGGATACTTCCTAAGGATTCTTTTTGGGTTATCAAATATCTCAGGTGGATCAGGGTCAGGATGAGCTCTAGTGTGAATCTTTCTAGGAGCCACTATGCTGTGTTTTAGACCCAAATAACAAGAAAAGTTCAACCAAGTATGACAGTCTTTAAGAGGTTTAACTAATCTGTTTTCACAATTTTAATCCAACAGTCCTCTAACTGAGTTTTAAATGATGTTATGATGTTAAGGGTTCTTCCCAGTGGAGTCTTAAGGTCTGCTCAGGATTGTGGAGTCTCTAGGTGGAAAGTTTAGAGTGTTTTCAAAGAGGTACACTGTCCACCACAATGCTTGTGAAACATCCCTTTTCAAGGATATCCCGAAACACAACAAACTCTAACCAGAGATTGACTGGGAGGGCATTCACCAGATATGTCACCTCTGAAAGAGGATGAGATCCGGAGGCTACCTGGCCCTTCCCAGACTTTGTCTAAGAGTATGAGGTAAAACACAACAAAAGGTAAGAGAAATGTAAGAGCAAGTGTTTTACTACCAATCTGAAATGTTTTTGGTTTTTTCTGAGTTCTTTTTATTTGTGTGGTTTCTAATAATGTCCTCACTTTGTTTCAAAACCTAGCTACGGTTGTGAGACAAAGAAAGTCTACTCTTATGGCTAAGCTAGCTGTTTTTCAAGGTTAGATAAAGTCCTATGAGAATCCTAGGGTTGACCTAGTTTGTCACTGATTCAAACAAGTTTCATCATGATTACCATTTCTTAGGTAGTGCGTGAAAAAGCTGCTTTTTACTCTCAAAAGGTTTGTATGAAGATCAAAGGAAAATAAGATGAAAACTCAACTCATTCCCCAGTAGTCGCAGAGAAATGTTTGGTTCCTAGTGAAACAAATTTGAAAAACAGAACAATTTTTATAAACAGGGGTTATCTCGAGTAAAGATTGTTTTTGAACTTTTATTAACTCAGAAAAGATTTCCCCAGTGGAGTCACCAGAAATGTTGGGAATCTGTAATTTATTGGCAAGATTGGCAAAGTCCAATTACAGAAACAACATCGTTTCAACCAACTTTGGGATTCTAGGATCTAGCCCTCCTGAATCCGGAGAGGGATCTCTCCAATGAGTGCAAAGATGGATTTGTCTTTGAAGTTTGGAATAATGATATTAGGCTAGTTGTGAATTCCAAGGGTTTTGTTTGTTTTTGGATGGTTGAACATGATTTCTGTTAGAGGTGAAAAGTCCCAAAAGTAAAGGGGTTCAAAGGTGAGAAGTTGCAAGCAAAAGAGTAAGTTTTGATCAAGAAGAAAGATGATGGCAAGTTTTCAGTCCATTAGGCTATGGAGTCATAAGAGGATTTAATTGAAACAATCAGGTTCAAGAGTGGTCTATGGGGCAAGTCATCTATGGCTAAGGATCTCTTTAAGGTTTGATTTATGGAATGGAATGATACATCAAGAAGGGGAAATAAACAAATGCAGAAACAAAGAGCAGCCCAGGATCTGGTAAGTACTTTGAAACTAGCCGACCTTTGATACACTTCCAATAGAAAACATATTAAAAATGAAGAGAAACTTGAAGGCAACCTTTGGAGTAGAAACTAGCGGGCCGGCTCACCAAAAATCCTCTCCTAACTCTTCTTTACTTGGCTACTTCCAAGAAAATCACAGAGATAACACAGAATGGCCTAAGATCTGGTAAGTACTTTGAAACTATCCAGCTTTTAACACATTTTAAGGGAAACAATCAAACAGTTATGCAAACAAGACTGGGACCAGGGCTCACCATATCTTCCTCAGTTCATCTTCACACAACATATACTGAAACTAACATTCAAAAATAGCATTAATCTAAGACAATAAGATGAGGGAACGCCAGCATTCCTATGCTTGAACTGAATTAAATCATTTTTAAATAACGCAGTGGGAAGAAAAAATTTAAATAAAGGTTTCTCAGCCAGAGGAGGCTACTGGTATACAGTAGGCCCTAACACTGTTTAAACTGTCCTTTATAGAAGAAAATGAAACAAAATGAAAACAAGAATAAAATAACAAGTTACAATGAGAATAACATCACCGTCAACATAGACTAGGATCCCATAAATCAGCTTGTATTGATGCTCCAAACCAATTACAATCTTCAAGTCCAGTGTTTTAATTCATCTTTCTTTCATAACCTAAATTATCTGTTACCAGCAGAGCTCCAAGAGCTAGTGAATCACTATTTACAATCAAGGATCTTCAGTTCAATTACATTACAATGATCAGCAACTACATCGACCAACCCCTCACTCATCTTCTGGAGAAGTATATATAGAAGAATGAGGAGGTGAGATCTGATAAAAGATCTCTAAAGACAATTAATACAGACTTAATGGTTCCTTGGCCCTCGAAGGGCTCAGCCAGAAACCATGGGTGTCTCCCAACGCTATTATTGGTGTTTACATTTACGAATTAAGCTCGATGGGAGCTTTATTTGACTTTGAGGCTTTGTGTAATGTTTGGAGTAACTCTGCAGATATTTCTGCATTTATTTCCTGGCAGAAATAACTCCCTGGCTGTGCTAGAGGCGAAATATCTGTCTCTGCAATAAGTTCAGCTTCTGTTCGAACGCTTTGAGGCAACAGGTGGCTTTTATGGTAGCTGAGGAATCAATGCGCCTCAAGTATGGCGGTGGAGGACCTTTCTGTCTGATAAACACTTTAGGTTTTCCTTTAAACTGTGTTTTAGATTGGGGATTAGGCTTTTGATAACTGTCTTAGCCATAATCCCCACTAATCTGTCCATTAATTCTCTGTTCTGGTTCATCCTAGTCTTCGACACTGATAATCTTTGACTGTGCCTTTTTCATGGTTTTCTTGCTGCTCTACAGGGCTGCGCAGGGTTTATAAGGCATCGATGCCTGAGAAAACATCGATGAAATGTGCTTTTCAACCCTGCAGGTGGTTTCCTTTGACGAATCAAAAACAGGAGGATCGTCACCCTCATTCTTTGAATCTTCTTTGAAAACCACGAAAAATGATTTAAAACCCTGCAAAACACGAAAACTTATTAAAAAATCCTGCTTTTATAGGCTTAACTGCATCGGAAGGTGTGTGGAGGAGTGTAGCCGTCGGATGGCATCATCCGACGATCAGGATTGATCGGGGGAGATTATGGAAAAGGTGGGAGAGGATCAAATCTGAGCCGTCGATCGCGCGAGATCGACGGTCGGGAGCGGAGGTTTGAAAGTCAAACGGAGGAATTGGGCGATGGATTTTGGACCGTCGATCTACAAATTAGATCGACAGCGGAGACATGAATGTTGCTGCACGATGGCTCGGTTATCACGGGCGCACCTTTATTAAACATCGATCAATTTGGGCGAGCGATCGCCGTTGGATCATCGGGCCCAGATCGGACGGCACCACAGCGATATCGCTGGGCGTCCTGGTCCGATCCTTAACGCGCGATGGACGACGGTTGCGTGGAGGTTTTAAAATGTACAAAGGACACGCGTCACACAGCGTATGGAATCACTGGCGATCGAATGAAAACAACTTTGGGCCCGAAGGCGGTGCGATGAATACCGTCGGTTTTGGGCAATCGGCGCGCGAGCGGTGGGGACCATGGGAGGACGCGCTCCGCACTGTCCGATCTGCGAAGCAGATCAACGGTGTAGATTGAATGGTAAATCGAACCGGCGGGAGGGCTTTATAAAACGAAATAAAATCCGAAAATCATAATTAACAAAGGTTTTTTAATGTTTTTGGGCGGAGAAAATATTGGAAAGGATAAGCGCCTGACAGGTTTAGCAGCTGGCTCTGGCGCTCGGGCGCATGGACGGAAAAGGGTCAGAGGCTTAGCCCGAGGGGGCTTAAGTCTAGAACATAGAAGAATATGCGTTTTCTATGGTTTTTTAATGTTTTTTGAAAGGAAATGAAGCTTCCGATAAGGTTAAGAAGGGGTCTTAGACCTTATAAAATGGATTTTATGAAAGGAAAAAAGGAAGAATCATGAAATTGGGGGGTTTTCGTGGGAAATGGAGGGATAGAAACAGAGGTTAGTTTGGGAAGAAAAGGAAGGGAAAAAAGGGGTCTGCAGCACTTTGGATTTTTTGTAGGATTTCAGAGGCTTTTAGGATGTAAACAACAGTGTAGGATCTGGACAGAGGCATGAGGCCTTCAAGAGTCTTCAAAAGCCAACAGTTTTTGATAGGGAAAAATTGTTCTTTGAAGGCTCAAAACATATTTAGCCACCTTTGGTATAATAAAATCTTATAGGTGGCTTACACAGGTGATAATTCTACTATTTTCCCTTCACCTTAATGAGTTATCTGATAAACAGAGAGAAGGTTGCATGACAAGGTAGGAACACATAGTACATCATTAAACTGACCATTATCGAAATGAATGGTTCCAGATCCTACAACACTAAGAGATCTATCATCATAAATATGTTTGGTGTTACAATCATTTAAAGAAGAAAACATGGCTTTATTTTTGGCCATGTGATAAGAAGCTCTAGAATCAATGAGTCATTCATGAGAAGGAGAAGAAGAAGATACATTTAATGCATAACCAGATCTTGATGCTTGACAACCACAAGCAGAAAGTGTCATGCCTGAAGATGAAGGTCAAGAGTGCTCCAAATTGATCTTCATTGCTGCTTCTAAGGCTTCCATCTTCTTAAAACATTTGGACTCTATATGGCCATCCCGATTGCAAAAGTTGCAATGTCTATCTGTCCTCTTCCCTTTGTTTTGATTTGCCTTATTATTTTGGTGATTTAATTTTTCAGTTTTCGGTTGAAATTGCTTAGGGGCCTTGTTTGGTTTAGGACCATATTTTTTATTATACTACTTCTTGGGATTCTTTTGATATGGTTGTTGTTAGGCTGTTAAGGCTTTCTTAGAAGCGTTTCTAGCATTGATAAGACCAAGGTGTAAAAAATTTTCTTGTTCTTTTCTCAAAGAATCACAAAAGGCATCAAAAGAGGGATTCTTGTAGGTGGTTCCTGAAGAAATGATGGCTTCTCTGGTGGAATGGAAGGCGGAAACAAAAACAGAGTATGTAGGGCCAAGCTTAGCAAGAATGCAATAGATGAGACTACCATTGTCCTTTTTGATCTTACAACCTTCTAAAATAATTCTGAGGGTCTTGAATTTGGACAAAAAATCTTCAATGGAGGACAATTTATTGGGGTCCAAAGTAAGCAACTCATTTTCAAGCTGGTGGGCCTTAATTTGATTTTGAATGCCAAAAAAAGTTTTTAGCTTTTCTAGGGCTTCATCAGGGGTGTCAATGTCAAGGATATGAAATCGAAGATCTTGAGAAATGGACATTCCTATCAACCCTCATGCTTGATCTTGTTTATTTTCCCATTTAGAAGCTTTATCATCATCAGAAGGTTTAGTTTCTTGTATTGTGGCTATTCTATAGAGCCCTTTACTTCTAAGTATATCTACCATATGAGGTAGCCATTGGAAATAATTGGTGCTATTAAGAATAACTGGGCATGCACTTTCCATTAAAAAAAAAAACTAAAGCTAAAACTAACTGCTCCAATGGAAAGATCTTGAAAAATTAGTCTGTTTAAAAAAAAACGGCTTGAAAAACGGCTTCCAGATGAAGAAGTTATGCCTTTTGAAAAATCTGAGTTGTAGATGCCGAATAGTTACGGCAATGGGATGAAATGTGGCTTTAAAAAAAAAATTATGCCCCTTTGAAAAATTTTTTTTTACAAAAGAAGCTTGAGAAGAACACTTGAACCCAAGACCTCTATTCTCATAAACTACAAAAAAACACAAAAAACCGAGAAAAAAATGAAGCCTTACGGCATAATGTTAGATTTTTTGTTAGTCTTACTAGCAACTATCACTTTTTTCACTATTTCTGATTTCTCGAGATTGCACAACGACGCTGGGAAAGAGCATACATAGCAAAAAAAAAAATCCTTTTTCCTATTTCTGATTTGCCGAGATCGCACGTAGTGCACAGCAAAGAGCATACATAGAGAAGAGGGTATAGATCTGGCAAATAAATAAAACCTTAATACCAAAAATAAACCAAAAAAAAAAAATGAAATAAGAAGAACTATTAACAAATATAACTGCATAATAGATGCTTTATACCTCTAGATCTAAACTAATATAACTTGGGCAGCCGTAAACCATTTCGCATGAAACGAAAGGCATTCCTCACTGTAACAGACGCTCAGAACACAACAGAGTAGTTCTCCAAGCCCAAAAATGTTCAGAAATAGTAGATCTATAAAACAGCATTCACATGCAGTCAAACCGGCTTCGGATTTTGATCAACAACAGACGCGACCCTTAAAATAGCTCTGATACCATGTAGAGGTTTGCCATTACACCAAAACTCACAAGTGTTGGTAAAATTCCAAACCGGTAACTAGGATCCCTAGGGTGGAAATTATGGATTCCATAGAGGTGCGGTGATTACTCCAACACTAGGTGTCATTTACCTCCCATCATAAGCAAGGTAAAGGATAATTGCATCATGGGTTGCACTGTCCTAGAGGGTTGATTAGCATGGAGCTAGGTGTTATAGCATCATTTTTCACCCTCATGTGATTCATGATTGTCTTTTTGGCCTTGGGCACCCATTCCCATAGACTTGGATAAAATTTCATAAAAAACAGTGTTTCAAATCCCATACGCGGGTATTCCCAGACTTTTCCGCGTGTATATGCGAGTCCAAAGATACTTTTCCACGTATGCAATTAAAATCATTAAAAATATATATAAAATTCCCTATTTTCGAGGCTGGGTTGATGGTTATTCCAGTAATTCAACCACCCCAGCCCGTGGCCAACTATTTCCAACTGATTGAAACTACTTTGAGGGAGTATAAAAGCCCCTCATGTGCATGGCCTAAGGGAGAGAGAGAAATTATAGATATTATACTCTGTTGGAGCCCCAATTCAAGTCTGATTTCCCATGCCTCCTGCACTTCCCAGTTTATTACAGGAAACCCTTGGTTCCTGGAGATGTTCATCAGCTTATATGTCATCTCATGTGCACAAGTCTTGGAAGAATCTTAGCGAGGCAAGGGCAGGACGGATCCCGACGATGGTCTGTTCGAAGATCGTGGAAGGATTCAGGTGATCTCTCCACTTTTCTATTATTGTACATGTTGTTCGTAATGAAGAAGAACCATCTTGTTCCCGAATTCACGTGTTAATATCTGCTTGCATATGTGAAAATATTGTTAATTAAGCATTTATTATTGTTTATATGATGTTTCACATGGATTACACTGACATTTAGGAAAGATATATGTTGTACAACTAGATTTCTATGCATGCCTCTTCTTGATTTCCAGGTTGAAGAGGAAGAAGGGTTGCTGGGGGTTTGGACCCTGCGGGATCTACATCAAACGTAGGATCTATGGGTGAGTTCTACAATCTATAATATCTAGTTTTTAGCATACAAGTTTGGTTGTGTGAGTCCTTCTTGAATAGCATGCCCTGATCTATAGAGGTTTTTGACCCAACGACCTCTAGGGAGTTATTTCCCGAAATAGAACTGGCGACTCTGGTGGGGATCGCATTCTTGTGATTCCCCTGTTGGGTGGTTTCATCTATTTTAAAGGTTTCCGACAGTTTTAATCATTATTTCCAGTTCAGTTAGTTTTTTCTCAGTCAGACTAAAGACTTGGTTCTTTAGCCAGGCTTGATCATTTTTATTTTTCATTATTTACTTTTCCATATGCTAGTTTGCCTCTACACAGACACGTATACACACAGGTTTTGTCAAAGGGAGTTGCGTATACGCGTTTTTCCTTTGCCACAGTCATGTATGCACGCTTGTTTCAAAACTGCTAAGTAGCGTATGCCTGAGCAAATTTTGAAATTTTTGATTTTTTTGACTTTTTGGTCTTGTCTGCCTGTGGAGACCTGTTCCTGCAGTGTCCTTTTAGTCTCTGGATTGAGTTGAAAGTGGTTATTGGTCTTTTTCTCTCTTTTTTGGTTGAAGACTAGTTCATTTGGCAAATCTTGTTTTTTTTAGTGCTTGCATTTCTGGTTCGAGTACCAAGATCTCTTTCTGGAGATTCTTGGTTGTTCTGCTTAATCAGGACAGAGAGCTTCTGCTCATATTCTCTTTCCTAACTTTATGTCTTGCTTTGCACTTTAATTTTTTCCTGATTTTTGGTTGGTTTTCTTGAGTTCATCGAACTAGGTCTTGTTGCAATTTTTGAAGAGTCATTGTTGGTTCTTTGAAGTTTTGTTTGTTGCAAGATTGTGCTATTCTTCTGGGCTGAGTTACTGAGTTTCTTGTCTTCATTTTGCTCGTATAAATCTTGCTACTAAGTGGCACTATAAGATTTAGAGCATTTTTGTTGAATTTTTGCTTGAAATTCAGAGATTGTTTGGCTTGGGAATTGGATAGTTCTTCTTGGTCTCTTTGAAATCTTCTTTTTATAAAATTCAAAAGCTCAAAAACATTTTGTTTTTCCGTTGCCTTTGTTTTGCATTTTTGTTTTGGTTTCTTTCCATCTTTTGAAGCCTTGTTGAGATTTCTTACCTTCGGTTTCTGACTTGATTTGGGAAGGGAATTTTCATTGGTTTCTTTCTCTTATTTTGAGCATATTTTGGTGTCTTTATATTGAGAGTTTCTGATTTGGGAACTAGCTTTGTGGACAACCAGAAAAGTGATAGAACTGGGGGATTCTTGGAAATTTCTCTTTGCTTTGTTAGATTTTGCATCTTAGAATTGGCATTCTCTTAGTAATTTGCATTAGGTGCACTTGAACATTTGTATTCTTTTTCATAAATTTTGCGAGTGTGAGGTTTGATATCTGAAAAGAAAAAATAGTCGCGTAGAACCCGTGTAGAAATTTCTTTTCATCGAAAGGAAATTACTGCATCTGCATGTAGTTTGGTTTTCATTAATTTATTTTCTGCGTCATAAAACATCACGAGTTTCATTTCCATATTCCCTTGACTTAATATAACAGCCAACTAAAATAAGCGCAATAATTTAAAAACAACTAGCAAGTTTTTTATTAAGTGTCATACAACAACTAGCTAGGTTGTAGGGCCTTGGATTAGGTGAGTGGAGAGTTAACTCTCCAAGGCCGCTCAAACTAAAACATAGAAGTTTATTAATTGAGCGAAATCCAACACCGTTAGGTGGACCGGAAAAGCTCTCCTCCAAAGAGTCAAGCGCGAGGGGAAGTGAAGGCCGAGAAGAGAGATACCCCCTCTCTGATTTGCTGGATCTTGCCTCAAGACCGTTCCACCCGGCTGCTGACACGGATTGGTGCCCTTAGTTGCCATTCCTAGGTTCCACACAAGTGACTGCGGGGGGGAATACCCGTGGTACCTGAGGCAGACGTCGTATCACTTCCAGCAGTACTTCTAGAGGGTGCCCCGACGAAGCTTGGGTACTTGCACCGGCAAAGGCTGTTGTTAGGAGGTCGGCGTAACTGTTTCTGTTACCTTCGCTAGTAGGCCTGGGCCATAATTATCCCAGACTACTTTCGGGAGGTCCTATTTTTCGCTTTCTCGTATTTTGGTGTCCGGTCCTAATCACCCGAAGCAGAAATACCTGAAGGCTGCTTGCTTGGTTGCATCTCAAGGATTTTTTGTAGTGAGTGCTATTTGCTCCTAGCTTGCTTAGCTTTATAATTTTTTGAGTCTAATTAATCTGTTAAAGTGGCTGATCAGGTGCCTCGTTGATCGAGGAGAATCCAACGGTTATCTCTCGAGAGTGCTGAGCCTTCTTCACGAAGGCGTAGGAGTAATATAGCAGGTGAATATCACCCAGTGGTATCTGATGCAACGGAGAGAGGTCCTCCGTTAGGGCTTGAAGGTTCTGTAGTAGGTTCTGGTGTTGGTTCCGAGAGGAGCACTCCGCTCACCTCGAGAGTCTTATTTCTGCGAGAGCTAGAAATAGAAGTAGAGGAAGTACCTGAGTCTCCTCAGTCACTTCCATCTCCTCTTCCTTCTTATTCTCCGTTTGTTTTTGAGTACATCGGACCTGAGTCTGAAAGACCAGCAAGTCCTTATCCATCTTATTCATACCTTTCGATGGCCATGACTGGGAACGCGGCTTCGGCTGTGAGTGCTGCAAGAATTCAGACTCCTGCTTCAGTAGAAGGAGGAGGCACAATTGCTATATCTTCAATTGCTTCTAGTACTGTTGTGTTTGGCTCTAGTTTCACCCAAGCACAAGCTTCTCAATCTGGTCCCTTTTTTTTTGGAATGCCCACTAGTGGGATTCCTGCATTTTCCTTTTCCACTGCTGCGTCTGCACCCATGTCCTCTATGGCTAGTGGGTCAGCTTCTTTTCAAGGGTTCCCCTTTGGAAGTGGGCATATTCCTAGTTCGAATCCTTCCTTAGGGTATTTTCCTTTTACTTCACAGACTCAGAGTTTTAACCCTTGGTCTGGAGGTCAGAGTTCGACTACCTTTATCGGTTGGAACCCTATATTTACAGCAGTGAGGGCAGGGAATCAGTTTTACGCTGGTCAACAAGGGAATGTTTCTTTCCCTTCGTCAAGTGCTTATCAGACCTTTTCCCCTCTTTCTAATGCTTGGAATCCCTATCAGGGGGTTGCCTCTTCATTCACTACTTCAGGGGGGGGGACTGGTCTGGTCTTTGGTAACTCTACGTTGGGAGGGGGTCCTTCTCCAAATGCTGGGTCTTTTGGCCCAACATTTTCTACGAGTTCTTTCTGGCAACCTGGTGCCTCATCAACTCCAAGGTATTCTTTTCAGAATGTTGGGAATCCATCCCACCAAGGATGGAATCCTCAGGCTCCTCCTCGTTTACCTTTTCTGGCAACGTTGAACTTGCCAGAATTGTCGAAATTGACGAATGATCCAATCCAATATAGTCCGAGGTGGCCTTCGGTTCCTGCCAAACTACCTTCAGACATTCCAAAGTTTGAAGGCAAGAATGGAGAGGACCCCGCTGATCATATCACCACTTTCCATTTATGGTGTTCATCTAACTCCCTGATCGAGGATTCGATTAGGTTGAGATTGTTTCAACGCACCTTGACTGGAAATGCTGCCAAGTGATACATTGAGTTAGCTGGGGGCAGTTTTGCTACTTTTGGATATCTGGCTACTGCATTTCTAAACCATTTCCAGTTCCCTGTCCGATATGATGCTGGGACTGAACTCCTAGCCAATTTTAAGCAGGACGACACAACCCACATTTCCGATCACATTCAGGAATGGCGAAGAAGGAAGAGGTTCATTAAAGCTCATATTCCTAGAGAATTTCTCTTGGAATGGTTTTTGAAATCTTTGCAGTCAGATATTTCTAAGGATGTATTCCTGTCAGGGGTATTTTCTGAGGAGTAGGCTATTTTCAGGGCCCAACAGCTAGAATTGTTATATTCTCAGTCTGGTGTCCTTCATAAATATTTACCTAATGCTCCTCGCTCCAAATCAGACTTGTCCAAGACTAAACTCGATCCTCATGGTGATGGACTTATTGGGTCGATCAATAGTGGTGCAGCTAACCTGCTTAGTCAATTGCAACAGTTGTCTATACAATCTGCTCCTTCTGGTCAGGTTGTGCCTGCTGAGTCATCGCCTTCTCAATATTTGTCGGTAAATGCCGTTTAGACTTCCAACCCTAAAGGAAATTAATAATCCGAAGGGAATAAGAAGGGACGAAATAAGAAAAAGGGCAAGAATGGGAAGGGTAATGCAAATAAATCCAACGAGCATGTTGGTGAGGGTCCAAAGGATAAAAAGAAAGTGAATTTTCCATGCAAGTTATGTGCTGGAGACCATCTTACTCACCTTTGCCCTAAAATTCAGGATGCGCAGCGCTTGTTAGCTCAGCAGGGTTCTTCTAATTCCCACGCTGTGTTGACAAACCCTTTTCCCCAAGGGCCACAGCTAGTTGTTGGCGCGAATCAAAATACTGGGGCTTCGACGGCCAAGGGTGCTCCCGATGGTACTGAGCCGCTTCATATTACGAGGCCTACTGTTGAGCCTATACCTCAGATGCCAAAAGCATCTACTAAGTGAACGACGATTAATCCAAATGCTAAGGCTGCCCAGAACTACTCTATTGTGGAAGATCTTGCGTAGAGTCCTTGTGCCATGTCGGCTCTTGAGGTGCTCCAGTCTTGTCCGGCTCAGCGCAGTGCTTTGCTCGCTGCTATTGGAGCTGTAGATCTAAAGAACTCTCTTGTGATTACATTCGATATGTCTAATTTTAAAAGGAGACTCCCCCATCATATGGATTTTCATATTAAATCGTTGTTTCGAAAATTCAATATCTTTCGAACAGTCGTTGATGAGGGTGCTTCCACATGTGTGATGTCTCTCGCATGCTGGAAGGGAATTGGATCTCCCGCAGCTGTCCCATCTACTACTCTTCTGACTGAGTTTGATGGTCATTCTCACAGACCCCATGGTATTGTCCCAGCTTTTCCCATCTGTGTTGGGGGCAAAACTGTAAATATAGAAGTTGAGATAGTTGATGCAAGCTTGGACTACAACCTTCTGTTGGGGCGAAACTAGATTTATGAGATGGATGTTGTTGCATCCTCATTATTTCGGATTATTTGTTTCCCTCACGAAGGGAGGATTGTTATAGTTGACCAACTGGACTATTCTCCTGTAGACCCGAATGCATCTACTGACTCAACTATTCCAAAGTTGGATAATGCCAAGTCGCCTGTTGAGAATTTAGGGGTTGGAATGTATTCTTCTTTGATGGGTACTTTTGATATTCCACCTCCTACCGTTCATATAAATGCAATTTCATCCTCCAGGGCTCATATTCAAAGAGAGTTCTTCAAAACTCATTATTTTTTGGACCCTTGGACCTTACCTTCCCCTATCTCCACATTAGCGGAAGGTCAAGTGGGTGGAATGGCATTTCCAATGTCTACAGCTGAGATTGCTTATCAGTCTATAGTTGACTCTGCAGAATCCATTCCAGCTTCTCTTTCTCCGGAGGAGTTGGATGGCGATGTGGCTCCAGCTTGGACGCTTAGTTCTTCTTCCGCCCACGATTGCCTTGATACTACTCTTCCATCTAAAAAGGCCATCCTGGAAGCTATGATTGGTGTAGATAGACCGTGGGATGATTTTCATTATCGGTCTTACTTCTTACCTGATTTGAGCGAAGTTGGAACAAGTTTTCCAAGTCCTTTGTCTCCTGGTCCTGTTCACCCAGTCCTGAACCCTTTAGCACCAACACAGGTATATGCTGAAGGGAACATGGCTGTGATTTCTCCAACTATCCCGATGAACATTTCCAGGGATCCCAATTTTATAGAGAATTTCTTCATCGGACCTGAATGTTCCCCTGAAGAGATTCAGATTTACACCAATCTCTTTAAAGAGTTTAGGGATGTATTCGCTTGGTCTTATGAGGAAATGTATGGTATAGATCCATCTATTGTCCAGCATGAGATCAAAACTTACGAAAATGCTAAGCTTGTGAGGCAAAAGCTTTGTTCGGTCAATCCTAGGAAGGTTGCAGCTATCAAAGCCGAGGTGGAGAAGCTGCTTAAGGCGGGATTTATTTTCCCTATTCCTTTGACTGAGTGGGTTTCGAACCCTGTTCCCGTAGATAAGAAACAAGGAACAATTCGAGTTTGCATTGATTTTAGAGACCTTAATAAAGCATGTCTGAAAGATAATTACCCCACACCATTTATAGATCAGATTATCGACGAGTGTGCTGGTAATGAAATTTTCTCCTTCATGGACGATTTCTCCAGATATAATCAGATTACTATTCATCCTGAAGATCAGCATAAGACTGCCTTTATTTGTCCCTGGGGTACTTTTTCTTACAAGAATATGCCTTTTGGTCTTAAAAATGCTGGGGCTATGTTTCAGCGGGCCATGTCATATGCCTTCCACGACATCAAACATATTATCGAGGTGTATTTGGATGATTTAGCTGCTCGTTCTCGAAAGAGAATCGATCATACTGCTCACCTCCGTCAAGTATTTGAACGATGTCGTTTCTATAATATTAGGTTGAATCCGAACAAGTGTGTTTTCGCGGTTACATCCGGTCGGTTATTAGGATTTATTTTGTCTAGGGAAGGGATTAGGGTAGATCCCTTCAAGGTTGAGGCAATACTTCGATTGCCTCCCCCATCGTCTATTCGTCAACTTCAAAGTCTACAAGGAAAAACTAATTTTTTTTGGAGATTTATCATAAATTATGTTGAAGTTACCAAGGGATTTATGAGATTGTTGAAAAAGGGAGTTCCATTCTTTTGGGATGACTTCGCTCAGTGCTCATTCGATGCTTTGAAAAAAGCATTGACCTCTGCTCCTTTATTGAGTCCACCTGATTATAGCAGGGATTTCCTTTTGTATCTTGCAGCAGCAGAATCTACCATTGGTATGGTTCTGGTTCAGGAGGATGATGCTCTTGCAGAGCATGTTATATACTATCTTAGTCGAGGCCTGGTAGGACCTGAACTCCGGTATACTCCGATAGAGAAGCTGGCTTTAGCAGTTGTTGTTGTGCAGCGACTCAGACATTATATTCTTCTACGAAAAACTTATGTTTTGGCAGCAGCCAATCCATTTCAGTTTGTTCCCAGTAGGCGAGTGATTGGGGGAAAATACAATAGATGGATTGTGATTTTGCAGCAATTTGATCTCAAGTTTATGTCTGCCAAGTCCAAGAAATCATTGGTTTTCGCAGAATTAATCTCCGAGTTGCCCTATGGAGAAGAGATAGTCTATGATGAATCCTTCCCAGATGAACATTTGTTTCTTATCTCTCCACAGGATCCTTGGTATGGAGATATCATTGTGTATCTTCAGACTGCGAAGTTTCCTTCTACTTTTTCGAAAGATGAGCGTCATAAATTGCGTCACTTGGCTAAAAATTATGTGATTATTGGTGATGCTTTATACCATCGAGGGGTTGATTCAATCATGAGACGTTGCTTAACTCTCGAAGAAGCTGACGCTGTGTTGAATGATTGCCACAGTGGAGCTTGTGGTGGTCATTTATCTGGGCTTGCTACAACCCAAAAAATCTTGCGAGCTGGATAATTTTGGCCTTCGATTTTCAAAGATTGTGTGGAGTCGGTCAAAAAATGTCATCTGTGTCAAGTCTATACTCTAAAAATGTGTGCTCATCCAACTCCGCTTTTTCCAGTCATTACTGTCGGTCCCTTTACAAAGTGGGGTATTGATTATACTACTTGTAACTCGCCTTCGACTAAAGGTCACAAGTACATTATTGTAGCAGTAGACTACTTTACAAAGTGGGTCAAGGCTATGCCTACTTTTGGGAATGATGGTGAGACAACAGCTCTTTTTCTTTTCAACCAGGTTATTGCTCGTTTTGGTATTCCTAGAGAGATTGTCACTGATCATGGCAGTCATTTTCATAATAGCATGATGGATGAGTTGGCTCTAAAATTAGGTTTCCGGCAGGAGCATTCATCTCTGTATTATCCTCAGGCCAATGGGCAAGTGGAAGCCGTGAACAAATCCTTGAAGACCATTCTTCAAAGGACGATTGATAAAGCTCGATCCAACTGGCATATCATGCTGTATCCTGCACTTTAGGCATACAGGACGTCAGTGAAAACTGCAACTGGCTTTACTCCATTTCAACTAGTTTATGGGTTGGAATCCATATTTCCCATTGAATGTGAGATTCATTCTCTTAAGTTAGCTGTTGAACTTCTTCCTGACACTTCTAGTCTTGAAGAACGTCTCCTTCATCTGGAACATTTTGATGAGTAGCGTCGGGATGCTGCCACGATGAATGAGGTGCATAAGAAACGAGTCAAAGTTCAATACGATAAGGCGGTCAAATCTAGGGTTTTCTCGGAAGGTGACCTCGTTTTGGTCTATGCCCAAGAGAAGGATGCCCTAGGGGCAGAAAAGTTTAAATCTATGTGGTATGGCCCCTTCATCGTTAAAAAAGTCCTTAAAAAAGGAGCATATACCTTGGTTGATTTTGAAGAGAATGAGTTGCCGGAGCCCAGAAATGGGCTCTACTTGAAAAAGTATTATGCCTAGGCTTCGGCCTAGCATTTTACTTTTGTATATAGTAGTTTTGTTTTTGTACATATCTGGTTTTGGGTTTTTTATGTGATGGTGATGTTTTTGATCTGCTTTGGCAGGTTGTATCGAATGTCATGAGTCATTATGGTTTCGCCGATGGTGCTAGTAGACACACTCGGAACTTGGCTTCCGCGGCTTGGGTGCTTCATCATCCATCCGGGCAACTGTTAGTATCAAGAGGAGTCTGCATTGGTCCTGCTTCCAATAATGTAGCGGAATAAATTGCAGTTATTCATCTACTCTCGGAGGCAATATCTTTGGGTGTTGATTCGTTGGTAGTTTTCTTGAACTCCCAGCTGGTGGTGTCGCAGTTGAACAATACTTATCGGGTTCGAGATCCATTTTTGCTCCGGTTGTTTTTTAGGGTACGTTTGTTACAAATATCATTCCAATTTTTAACATTCATTCATATTCCTTGAGTTGAAAATTGGATGGCAGACTCATTAGCTAATCAAGCAATTGATTGGCATATTAATCATTCCATACATTAAAATTTAATCATCAAAAACATCATGCATTTTTATATATTTGTCACATCACATCATAAATCGTTGTATATATCATCAGAGTGTTCAAAAAACTATACAAAATTTGGATCCATAAGTCATACAAAATTTGGGCTTATGCCCGATCATGTTCAGTATCAAAAAATATACAGTGATCCAATGATCATATCTATCTACTCCTGTGGTCCCTACCCAAGATTCGTGTTCCTATAGAACACGACCACAGTAGCGACACGGCGGAATAACCACACCCAGTCACGTGGTACTCCTACTACCCGTCTCTGGATTGCCTCAGGTAGATCTTCCACTGCAGCCATAAGCACTTGGCGGGTTAAACCCTCCAAGTTCCTCTGTACAACATGGAGGGTCCTATCTGGGTCCACTGTATCCGCCTCACCTCTACGGCGCTTATGCCGTGGGTAACCCTCAGGACGGACTGGTCCAACATCTGTATCATGGTCATCATAATATTGTAAGTCATTTTGGAATCCAATCAAAAAACATTTTTTACAGTCGCGTATATACGTGGCTTAGTCCATACAAACCCGCGTATGCGTAGAGCCGCAATTTAAAACAAATATTTCTACGGTGAAATTTCCTAATTTGAACCCTATGAATGGACAAAATTGATGACAATGATGGATTAAGAGCTTACCTGACTAGTTTGGCGAAGTTTGATAGCCGATTGCTCTTGTTTTGACGAAAGAGGTTTTTTCTCCAGAGCTCATTTTCCCAAATCAGCAAGTAAAAATGAACCAAATATGAGGTAACATGTATATTTATGCCCAGAAATTGAAAATTTTTGCAAAAATTTGTTATGCTTATTTTTTCAATCTATCTTAAGTTGCATAACTCGGATGCTTGCAAGTGCCCAGACTGGTATATTTTCAAGTCCATTTTGACGAAGTTGAGATTTTTTCTGGATTTTTATCTATGACTACTGACCCATCATGGAAGGTATATGATCTTCACTGGCATATAGGATAGGAAATCCACTTTCCGTTGCATTTTGCATAGTAGCCTCCATTCTGATCATTTGCCATAGGGTCGATCCCATCAGGTCATGAGAACTTCACCCATTTCACTCGTTGATTATTTAATCATGACTTGGTGGTAGAGTCTTCCTTTACATGGGCTTCCTAGTTAGTTCATCACTAGCACTTGTTGCCCATGCTGCATTTTATGTAGGCTCGGAAGTCCTCTTTAGTCCCGCCATGACTTATGCGTTGAAGTTTCATTCTTCTTCTTCTTCACTATCACTTTTTCTGGCTATTACCCTAGAGGCTCCCTCGTGTTGTTGAGTTGTATTACTGCATTGCATATTGGCTACTTGTTTATCCTGGCCTTTAGTCGGCTTCATTTGGACTCGATGTTTAAGCCATCTTTTGACCTTGACTATCTGTACAAGTTAACCATTGCATGCACTTAGCTATCGCGACTTGACACCATTTTTACCCATGGATGGAACATTCCTTTGACTATTGCTTACCAATTTCTGCCACCTTGCATTGAGCATAGGATCGTTCCTATCCCAGGAACTAGTGCATCTGTTTCCTGATACTCGTTCTATCCATTGCATCATAGCATTCCTTTATTCTTTTTCAGGCTTATTATATGAAAAAGAAAAAAAAAAATCAAATATGAAAAAAAGAGCGAGAACGAGATGTTACTTCATAATTTGATGGCAGTACAGTATCAGTTTGTCGCCCTTGAAAAAAGCACATACACTTATATATTTCCTTCATTTGGGATGGTTTTAGTTTTGACCTAAGTTCAGCCTTATCCTTGTTTCACTGGTCAGTCCTCCCCGGTTGGTTATCTCTTCCAATCATATGGAGAGTTTGTTTTTTCCTCCTGCATTACAGACTTATACAATGTCACTTTTTACTGCCATGGTCATCATGAGTCGTGCTTTTTTTCAAGGGAAGTTTAAACCAGAGTCGGTCATTCTGCGGTGTCTCTTGACTCATTATTCAATCGGCCTTCCCGGTATTGTCAGTATCTTGTTCTATCACATCAGATGTTTTGGTCTTCTGCTCGTGGTGGTTTGAGAAGGTCCCCATTGACTTTTTGCTGGCGGGTTTGTCTCTTATCGACTACGACACATTGCTCTGAGAGCAAACCTAGAGCCGCACCTTGGCCCTATTTCCAGCATTGATAGGTGACCTTGTGCTCAGAATTTGATCATCATTATGGGTCTTTGACTAAGTGGTTTTCCTTGTGTTCGACGTCAGCATACATTATCACAGTTAGGATTTGTGCAGTACCTTGATTTCCATTTGACCCTATCGGTGGATATCTCACCTCTGTTTCAGCTTTCATTATTGGTTGGTTCAGAGGGTTTCTTCCGTGCGCTAGCTTCATCTTGTGCATGTCAGAAACGTACTTTGGTTTGGTTCCGTCACTCTGCTTCGTCCGATTCCTTCCAAATTTTGGCCTGCGGGTTACACTCGCACTGCACTGATGTGGGACGTCTTAATGCCTTCCTTCCAGTAGATCTTTTCCCATCGACTCCGACTCATTGCTCTGGGAATAAGGTCTAGAGTCTTTTGTCAGTACCTTAGGGTTTGCAGTCATCAGTGGCAGAGTCTTCACTATCGACAGTGGGGATTCATCATTGCCTCCTGATTGGTAGATTCTTCCAAGTGTTCGACTTCAAATCATTTATTCGCACTTGTTAGTTTGTATTGTGGCACCTTGACACTCATTTTCATTATTTGTGGGTTGTCTCGTGTTTGTTAACGATATACATTATTGACCGGTAATCAAACGATTTCTCACATGGTCGACTTCAGCTCATTTATTCCCATTGTGTAGAATTGTTCCATAGTGATCAGTGAAGACCTCGGGTTGCATCAGCATCTTTCGGTTCACTTTTGACAGTCCATTTAGTTTCTGCCAGTGATTCTGTCCACCCTTATATGTTGCAATGTCAGTACAGCAGCATCCTATATGTTGGCTCTCGAGTTGCGTGATTGTACCATGTGTTCCACCCCTTATGATTTGGTACTTGGAGATTCAGTTACTTTTGTGATCAGACATCTATTTTCAGCATCATTGATCAGTTCTCTATATGTGATACTTGGACATTGATTCCGACTTGTACTTCCGGGCCATGCTCAGCTAATTCATTATGTACTTTCAGTTCAACTATAATTGTATACATTCTGGATCCATTCTGTACTTTCTATATGGATATATTTTTGACTGAGCATGGGTATGCCCGCCTCAGACATGAGCTGACTCTCTGTTTTCTTTCATTGGTTTTTGGTAGGCTGAAATCTGGTGAAGTCCTCTCTTGTCCTTGCTAAGTTCTTTCTATGTGCATAATACATTTCGGCCATCATGTACCCCTTCTGACCTCATATATTAGGGGGCATCTGTTACAGCATCATTTTTCACCCTCATGTGATTCATGATTGTATTTTTGGCCTTGGGCACCCATTCCCATATACTTGGATAAAAGTTCATAAAAAACAGTGTTTCAAATCCCATACGCGGGTATGCCCAGACTTTTCTGCGTGTATACGCGAGTCCAGAGATACTTTTCCGCGTATGCAATTAAAATCATTAAATATATATATATAATTCCCTATTTTCAAGGTTGGGTTGATGGTTATTCTCGTAATTCAACCACCCCAGCCCGTGGCCAACTGTTTCCAACTGATTGAAACTACTTTGAGGGAGTATAAAAGCCCCTCATGTGCATGGCCTAAGAGAGAGGAAGAAATTATAGATATTATACTCTGTTGGAGCCGCAATCCAAGTGTGATTTCCCGTGCCTCCTGCACTTCCCAGTTTATCACAGGAAACCCTTGTTTCCTCGAGATGTTCATCTCTCTATATGTCATCTCATGTGCACAAGTCCTGGAAGAATCTTAGTGAGGCAAGGGTGGGACGGATCTGGACGACGGTCTGTTCGAAGATCGTGGAAGGATTCAGGTGATCTCTCCACCTTTTTTATTGTACATGCTCATAATATAGAAGAACCATATTGTTCCCGAATTCACATGTTAATATCTGCTTGCATATGTGAAAAGATTGTTATTTAAGCATTTATTATTGTTTATATGATGTTTCACATGGATTTCACTAAAATTTAGGGTAGATATATGTTGTACAACCAGATTTCCGTGCACGTTTCTTCTTGGTTTTCAGGTTAAGGAAGAAGAAGGGTTGCTGGGAGTTTGGACCCCGCAAGATCTACATCAAACGTAGGATCTACGGGTGAGTTATACGATCTATTCTATCTAGTTTTTTGTGTACAAGTGTGGTTGTGTGAGTCCTTCTTGAATAGCATGCCCTGATCTGTGGAGGTTTTGACCCAACGGCCTCTAGGGAGTTATTTCCCGAAACACTAGGATGAAGATCCATGACTAGTTTGTTTAGGAGTAATAATTTCCACATGAGCATGAATATATAGATAGGTAGAGGCAAATAAATTCTCTCATGCTCTCATGTGTGAAGATGGTTGGTATGGGGACGTAGGTACAAAAACATGTTTGTGTAGTGGAGAGGAGAGAACTTGCTCTCATGCATACACAAAGTAAGGGAGTTAGCAAAGCAATGATAAAAACACATAGTGATTGGGATATGGAGAAATTGAATGAGATGAGGCACCCTTAAAGAGGCTTTTTGGGTTAAAAATGTTGTGGAGGGCAGTGGCTTGCCTGAACGTTGAAGAACCATTGGAAACTCGTGGATTGGTGAACCACTTGCTAGGAGAGAATAACCCATAAGCACTCCACCACAAGCAATATAATATGGCACGAGGGTGGAAATTACTATTGGACATTGGGTTCAATGCTCCCCGTGTGTTTTGCAACATGGACTAACCCCCTCTTGTGGATCCCAACTCTAGCGATTGTAGTGGAGAATAATCCCTGCAGGTTTTGGTCTAATAGCAATCGTGATTCCAGCAAGTGGTATCAGAGCAACAAGTATCGAGTTCGAAATTCACTTGACTCGCGTTGGGGGGGAGATTGTTCGACATTGGGTTTAGCACTCCCCACGTGTTTCACTAAATGGACTAACCATCTCTCGTGGATCCCAACTCTGGTGATTGTAGTAGAGACTAATGCCTGCGGGTTTTGGTCTAACGGCAATCGTGATTCCAACAATTACAAGTAACTATGGTTGTAGCTTGTCTATGATTGGGTGGAGATTTAAATTCCCAATCTCAGTTGTTATAATTTTACATTACCAAATAATTTCTCATGTAACCCTGTGTGCATGAATAATCTTATATGACTGATCATTACTGAACTATCTATGTACCATCGTAAGTGGGTATTACACTATGCATGCCATATATTGCGAAATGGATGCATGACATGTCATGTAAACATTGTTTTAGATGTATGAAATAATTATTTTCTATAAAATTAGGAACACTGGGCTTCTACATAATGTGTGAGGAATGGGTTTATTTAGTATTCATTCATGAGTCTCGATTTTGTGCTTCAATTCCCTGAGTAAATAATACTTGATAAATCATTCAATACTCCATTAATACCACTGACGATTTACACTAGTTTAATATTCTAATGAACCATGGATATGCTAATGCTAGGGAATGGTTTACTCATGTGCTTATTATTGTGTCTGAAGTTGGTTTGTTTGCTTTAATATAATAGTTATATGGAATCTGTGACATTGTGGGCCTAAAATGAATCTATTTACTTGAGCATGAAAAATGGTAAAATCCTGGTGTGGAAATGACCTTTGTGTCTTTCACTAATTTTTGTAGTTTCCTTTTTGATGTTAGAAGTGGAGTTTCCCGTATGCCTGAGAAATGTTGATTTCTTGCATGAGTGTGCAATAGATCGAGTATGGAGAGATAAACAATATTTTTCAATCAATTGAATGCATGTATGTGAATGATGTGGTT
Organism: Pinus albicaulis; assembly: GCA_034641835.2. NCBI lineage: Eukaryota > Viridiplantae > Streptophyta > Pinopsida > Pinales > Pinaceae > Pinus > Pinus albicaulis. Next base: position 324,054,676 of record CM076574.1, read on the forward strand.
TAAAAATTGTAAGTTCAGGAGGGAGTATGAATTATATATACATGTGATGTGATTGGGAAGTTGGTTAAGTCCCTGAAGTTTTGTGAACTGCACTTAGGTGCACATCTCCTGTGTATTTTTGTCAAGAAATATAATAGCCTAATTTATACTTGTTCCAACAGATTATGAGAGTAATAATTATGTGTATTCTCGTGAAGTGTAGCTAAGGGTTCCAAGCGTGTTTATTCATGCCTCCATGGCCATGGTGTGCCAAAAAGAGGTGAAAGATCTTAAATATTCACCTTCAATTTCGTTAATTTTAGCTAGGTGGTCAATTCAGGCAGGCCTCAAACCTGGGTAATTTCGCAATTAAACCAGAAGAAAAACTCCCAAGTATAAAGCTTGTGAAATAGGCTTAAATTTTCTGGTGGGGCCGACTAGGTCATGGGTTAAACTAGTTAGGATGAATAGCTTAGTTGGGTGAGACTCGCCTTGGACCAAAGGAGCAATGTTGGACTAGTCAGGTGGGGCCCTCTAGTTAGAGGCCAGGAGGTCGGGCCTCGATGGAGTGCACAATGTGATTTCTTGTGGATAGGCCCATGTCAACCCTCCTATTGATGGGACCCAAAGTCGATTGATGCACCTTCCATATATGCTCTCCCAATGGCATAGTAGTCATATGGGCATAATGTGGGGTGCTACATGGGTGCTATGTGGCAGGTTAGATGAAATGGTAAGGCCTAAAAGGCTAGTTTTCATTGGGAATATCTTTTGATCCAGGGGTCAGATTGGGGAAAATTTTATATCATTGGATAGGTCTTGATGAGACAAATGCAACAATGTTATTCATTTTAATATTTGATGAAGTTGATAAAGTTTTAAAAATTTGGACCCTATTTCCATAACAAGGCTTGGAGATAGCATAGTAGCTGCATCCTTCCAACCTTAGTTAGGGCTAGGGTTAGTAGTGGGTATGTTACAATCCTTTTGGGAGAAAACCCAACTGGAAGATGAGGCTACCTTTCTCTCTTTCTATGAGTGGAAAAATTATGTACGTATAAATAATTGAGACTAGTGGCTCGTGGGCTACTATGGTGCACACTCCATCTCTGTTTTCTTTCTCCCTATCCATCTTAGGTATTTTACTTGTATATGGAACAAAATGCACTCAAATAGAATTGAACCCATTTTCCTCCTATTCCTCCTAGTGGGATGGTTATAACACAACCCAATAACCTCATAGTGTTTAACCAACTCTTCCAAAAAAATCACAATATCATTTGGAGGGCAGACGCGTTTCGAACTACCCACTGTAGTTAATCATCAGGACTTTGCTACTTGTGCTGATCATAATAGTTGAATATAAATATTGCTGAGATGTAATAGTCACATGTCAAAACGTATTCAATATTTAATGCAATATAACATTATAAAATATTAATAAACAAATATAAAATCTAATATTAACATTAAAAATTAATAGGGGTGACCGTTAGAATAATAAATTAAAACTAAAATAAAAATAAATAAATAAATAAATAAAAATAAAAACCAAAAATAAAATAAATAATAAACAAAAAAGAAAATCCAATTAAAATTAACAAGGGTGAACTTTGATAACTTTGATAACCTCAACTCTTAACTATAGTTATAATATTTAATCTTCTATATTCTTCTTCATCATGATCACGTGTCTATCCAATTTTCCATGAATAATGGGGGCTAATGTGGCATCCTTTTAAATTATGGTGGTCAAAATAGGAAGTTAACTTTCGAGTGGAATAAATTTTGTTTACAAACTCCAATTGAGATGATTCTTGAACTGTTGTAAAGGTTTGTGTTTGGAATAGAAAAAATAGATGTCATTGTTATTTTTACCCCCTATATATTTAATTTTATGACCCAAAATTCTCTTATAATGTTTTAGACCCCAATTTGTGAAACTGGGTCATACTAATAAATGGTCCTATGAGCTAGTTCCTCTAATTTTACCACTCTAAAAGAATTAAGATGGATAACAAAGAATATAATGATATAATATGGATCACAAATACCCATTTTGGGAGGCTCTTGGTACCCAAAATATTATACTAAATTAGCTGAGGAAAATTTTCCTCTACGTTTTCTTAGGTGTACCATTTAACCTTACCTAGAGGCTTCCCTTTCAAACCATTATGCCAAAAGTCATGTTGCCCTTGTATTTTAGTTATGTAAATCCTCTGAAAATTTGTATTTTCTATCAACTCTGCCTAAGATTTTGGTGCCAAATCCTCTACAAGATGGAGGACCTATTCCTCTTCCTAGTATCGCATGGAGGGCTCATAGACTTTTAGGTTCTCTATATTCACCACTGAGTAAATGCACATGTATGGGGATAACATGAGTCTATAGGAATTATCTCCTACCTTTTCTTATATCTCAAGGGGATCATATCTTAGAGTATTTATTTTCTTACTAGGATCTTGTGGCCTCTCCTCATTCAATTACAATCATACTCTCTCTCCCACCTTGAACCACCTCTTTGTTTTGTGTTAATAATGCTTGGAATTTTATTTTTCTTGTGACTTTTGTAGTGTCTCTATACCTATAGATGGATCTTCCTTATTTTTTTAAAAATTATTTATTCCCTTAAGGCATCCCATTTTAGATCCCCTCTCACTCTTCCTTACTTCCCAAATGCAATATTTAAAGGTGAAGGTGGCTAATATATAAACCAATTTTCAAATGGGGACTTACTAGTTGTAGAAAATCCACGTAGATTCAAACTGCAAATTGTAAAATGCTAAAACAATTGACTTGAATCTACTCTACCAATTGCAAAAACCAATTAAGATCGTGAAATCACAAAACAAGAAAGAGAAATAATTCCAATCACACACAACACAAATATTTCTTGGGGAAATCCACAGCTAAAAACCCTCACTATCTATATATTGCATTAGTCAGAAAATATGATAAGATTACAATTATTTTCTCAAGCTTGAGCAACATATGCACTATCTCTATATGTCTCACTGATTCCTAGATAAGCCTGGTTCAACACTTAACCAAATTTCTACCTTTCAGGACCCCTATTTCCTTGCGTTGTTTCCTTGGGTAATTATCCCCTATTATTTAAGGAAATTTCTAATACATACTATATAATCCATGACGGACCTTCCTCTGACTACATGCACCAATTGCACAATTCAAATAATTATTCAACTGATAGTACACTACCCTTAAACTCCATTCTCAACTGGGTTTTTCTCAAAACTGACATGCATGGGTTATTTGTGAGTGAATTATCAGTTATTTGATTGATCATTGCATGTGAATTAAATCTAATTTCCACACTTTGACCTCTCTTTAGTTCCTCCATCAGTTAGAACTAGTTAAACTGATTTTAACTTAGATAAAATAATTTAATTAATTACAACTCAAAATAAACTCAACCAGGGCTCCTATAATGTAGGAGATACTCTACATGCCTCTAATTTGACCCTCAAATTGAATTAACTGAACCAACTAATTCATCCTAGCTTAGCTAACTCATACAAGTTATCATGTGATGTGGAATTAAAATTTTATTCTAATTTAATCAAGGGAAAATTCAATTAAAATATTTCTTGATGACATTTTCAAGATTTATCGTTTCCAATTTTGACACTCCCTCTCAACAAAAGAAAGGAATTTAACTCTATCTCGATCTGGTACCTTTGGAATGTTCTGCATGCAAAAATTATCTCTATTTTTTTTGCGAATACAACATCTGTGATTGAAAAGCACCCAAAAAATATTGGAATCAATTGTGTTCAGTATGATTCATCTGTCACTCAAGTTTCTAACTGCTACTAGCTATTGCACTATCTTCTGAAAACTTTGTGTTATTGTTGACTTTGCACTGGGCCATCTGCACTACTTCTAACTGTGCACTGTGCTCCCTAGTATCTAATTGCTTTTAGTCTCTGCATCTGTCAATCTGACATATGAATGCATACACTAGCATTGATCCATCATGCTACTGTATATTGTGGGACCTCGTAGAAATTTAATGATCTATGAGACAAAACATCTCAATGGACCCTGCTCAAATTTCTTCACTCTCGTCTCCCTCTTCCCACTTGGCTCAAAATTTCCCCCTATTGGATGTTTGTGCTTGAGTGGATGTCTCCACTCAGCCTCCTCTCTGCTTCTCTAATTGTGGTTTCTCCACAAATTTTTGAGGCTTCTTCTAAGGCTGCATGTTGAGAGGTAATTCATGCTCCCTCTCAACAACCAAGTCTCTAACCTTTTCCTTGCTCCTCAAGGCTTTGCATGTATATTGTACCTCAAGAGAATATAGGTTCTTGACTTGCACACCTATTTGTTTCACCCTTCCCATGGTGATGTGTCTAAGGGAAAACTTTCCTTTGATAAATATCACATCATAGCCAGGGTCTTCCAATACCACGACAGAAACAATATTCTTCTTTAGTCCTAGTATAAACAATGGATCTATGAGTCTAATAGGGGAGCCAGAATCCCTCTGAAAGGTAATAGTACCAATGTCGGTCGCCCTATACCTCCCATCATCTCCAAACTATATGTTTTTCTTGAGGTCCTTCTCCTCCAAGTCACTAAAGAGATATCTATTCCCCATCATATAGAATGAGGCACCATTGTCGAGATACCACATGCATCCCATTACAATGATTTCCATGCATGTAATGAGAGTGAAATCAAGTTCGAATTTTGAATCTAGAGCTTCACCTACTGCAAGAACTGCATGCTCCTTCTTGCTTGTCTTCTTCTGTAGACATTTCATGGCATAGTTCCCAAACTCGTGACAGTGAAAAAACTTGATGTTGGAGAAGTACAAGAAAGGAAACACCAATAATATTGTAGACTTCCTCATCTAACCGTTGGTTGTGGCGCTGACAATTATGCTTGAATCTTGTGGACAAGAGACTTCAGGATGGCCATATCTTTAAAAGAGTGATCCAAAATTCAAAAACATATATAATATGCTCCTATAAGGCTAGAAAGTTTCAGAATTTCACCTCCAGGATGCACCGTTATGCCACATGGGCCATCTTTGTTTCTCCGTTTTCCTTCAAGCGAACGTGCCAAGATGATTTGGGAGGCACACTATATTCGGGTCGCTAGACATTTTGAGTAGAAAAAAATAGTGGGAGTGTTGCAGAAGTTTTTATTCGCTGAACCTTCGACAATATGTTGGGAAGTACATAAGATCCTGCATTACCTGTGCCATTACCAAACGTACAATCAAGAAGAAAGGCATGTATACTCCTCTTCCTACTCCTAGCCAGCCCTGGGAATCATCCTCCATGGATTACATGTCAGAACTCTCTTCTACCAAGCATGGCAATGACTGTGTTTTCGTGGTCATCGACAAATTCTCTAAGATGACCATTTTGGTGGCCTGCAAGAAGACTATCACAACATAACCCACTACAAAAATCTTCCTTGAGTGAGTATAGGTACACTTTGGGTTCCCACAATCCATTATCTTAAATTTGGACAAAAGGTTCCTAAGTACATTCTAGTCAAGCCTATGGTCATTGTTTGATACCAAGCTCACTAAGTCCACAACCTTCCACCCCCAAACTGATGGCCAAACATAGGTCGTCAACATGATGATCATGCACATCCTACACATGTACAGCTCAAAGAATCCATGCACATTGGATGAAATCCTCCCCTATGTCCAACACAACTACAACATAGATCTCCACAACTCAACTGGCCATAGTCCCTTTCAGGTAGGGTTGGGATTCCATCCACCATGTCCCATTGATGTTTCCGTACCACTTGAAATTACTCAAGAAAATTTGGCTCATGTCCATTCTGACGCTAACAAAGCTACCAACTTCATTGAATTAATTTAGCACATCTTCTAGCAAGTCCATGCCATATTCGATAGAACAAATTCTAATTACACACAATGCCATGATCAACATCGGGTGCCACACAAGTTCCAGGTGGGCGACAAATTTTGCTTACATTTGCAAAAGGAGTGCCTCATAGGGGCCCACGAAAAGCTTAACCCGCTACGATATGGGCCTTACAACACCACAAAGGATGCAGGATATAGTTCTTTTAAGCTCAGTATTCCACTATTCCTTGGCCTGCACCCAGTATTCAATGTGGTCCAGTTGTGGCCATACTTTCCCCCATTACTGAACACATCCGACATTCCTTAGCAACGGACACCAAAAAAGCTCAACCAAAGTTTTATCGAACCTTCCACGTTAGATACGATCATGGACACACAGATCAAGAGCACTTGCTAGTAGAGGATCCAACTGTATCAAGTTGTCAAAGCAGGCCAACTCCTTCATCAGGGAAATTGGCTTACCACGGACCAGGTTCAACATAAATATCCTCACCTCATGGAGGCTCTACACGCAATGGGGACCATTGCTACTTAATGGGGTAGGACTGCTCTAGGTGGATATTGGTAGCCACCTGCCTATTCCACCTGGACCTCTAGTTTTTTTCATTAGTTTCCTTGATTATAAAAAAATTTACTATTTTCAGCAGTTTTTTGGGTCATGAACTTATGGAGTTGTTTTGACCCCCTGAACGACATAGTACTTGGAGAGACATTTCTAACGAGTTATTGTAAGTGCCAAACTACTATCATATGGCCAAGTTATGACCCCGAGAAGTTGGCTTTCCAACTAATCCCAACAGGGCCCACAAACTCTTGGCATTGCATCTCCTAGGGTTAGGGTTTTGGTTGTTTAGGGTTTCCCTTTGTTGTTCAATAAGAAAATGGCCCTTGAGCCTCAATGTAACATAGTTCAGAAGTATGTAGCTACTACATCTCTTCTCAGAGATAATCTACCTTCGCCCGAGCTAGTTTATTTCCATTATTTATGTAAGCATATTTCAGTTCTTTGATATTAACAAAATGAAGACTTATTTTTGTTGCATCTATTCAGTGTAGGCTAATTCAGTAGTTACTTCAATAATTCAGATATGAATTAATTCTGTAAAAGTAATTTACATAATAGGAGAAGTACACTAAGTTGTTACAGTAGGATTCCTAAGATTTCCAGATCTAGCCATTTTCACATGGTATCAGAGGGGTTGATATGAAACAGGAAGAGCATATATGAATTTGAAGTAAAGGCCGAATTTTTGTAGCAGCAACAAATCGAATCCCCAGAGGACTTGCACAGATCTAGCTAGGAGGGTTGAAGTTTCGAGGTTGTCTCTCTCTTAATGAGTCGACGATAAGGTAGGACTTCCGCTTCGAGATTTTGTTGAGGCAGAGGGAGCTGGGCAGAGCCTTCACATAGTGGGGAATTATTCCTCAATGAATTCCTAGCTGAGGAATTCAACATTTTTCCAAGATATGAGCAGCAGATCAGGGTAGCAGATCTACAAGCTCCATAAGGAGTGCGTAAGCCTGCCTAAGCTGTGAAAAGGGGGAGAAACTATAGAAACTATGGTGAGGTTGGCCCTTAACGCATTCATGGAGGAGTGGTGGATTTTTGTGATGAAATATTGACTAAACCGAGAGGGGGTGAATTAGTTTAGTCCATTCATGGACATTAAAATTATTTTCCTTAAATTTATTAACTGACACATTACATGAGCAACTTAACAAATAATGACTAGCAAATTGAATATGTGAACAACAAGTAATAAGCAGACCAATACATCACATCAGTACATAATAACAATGCATATGGACACCAAATATAAGTGGAAACCCATAAGGAAGAAAACCACAATTTTATTATTGTTGTGATGCAAAGGAAAGCTCCTACTCCTTATTACATATGATTTTCTATAGACTCCAACCTACAAGAGGCTGCTACATCAAGTTTCTGCAAGCTACAACATGAAAGGAAGCTCCAACTCCCATGTATTTTCTGCAGGCTACAACCCATAGGAGGCTCCTACCTCAACCAACTCCAACTGAACTTTTATCAAGACAGAACTTGAAAGGATACCACAATCCCCTCACACAAAATGAAAACAATATGTTGATTTACTTGGTTATCAATTCTACATACCTCAATATTTACTTCTGCCCCTTATCCCCTTCAAAGATACTTCATGTTAGCTTCATATGTACCAGGTAACTAAATGAAAAATATATCAATCAACTCTCACATATTCTCCCACTCTCTAACTTCCACTATGCACTCCAAAATGACATCTTTTATAGAGATAATTTGATGGTTGTTTGTATTCTGTTAGTGTCAGTTTTTGTATCCTGCCACCAATGATAAAATGGACTCTTATCATGTCTTGTTAGGGTCCCATTTTTAAAAAAATTTCATTTCATTAGGTCATCATGCAAAACTTTGGTCATTGGATGTAGATCTAGGTCTGATTTTACTCCTTCCAAAATTTTACTAGTTACTGTCTTATTTCACCTCTCGGCTAAGTGTACCATCATTCATAAGTTGTCATCATCATTACAGTCATATTTATCAAGGTTTCATTCAATCCAGAGTCTCCATTAAGTCTTTAGGGTTCCAAGGTCATCAAATCATCATTCCATGCATAAAGTCCAACAAGTGAAAGAGTGACAATAAAGTAATTTCATCAATAAATTTGATTTCAAAGAAAAATGTAATTTTATGTTATTAATTTGTAATAAGTACTTCAGAGTTCCAAATAGCTACAGATGCTCAAGTTCTACCAGCAGATGTTCAAGGTTCCAAGAAGAAAATCAGTGTTCCAAATCCACCAAAAGTTTAAAGTTCAAAAGATCAAGTTCAAAGTCAAAATGAAACTTTTGTGGGCCACCCCACTAAAATTGAAGAAGATGATATAAAAATGAAAGAAAGGAGTTTTATATTCATTATTTCACTTTCTCCCAAAAAAATTCAGCTCTCATTGGTAGCAAGGTGGAGTTTTTAGCTCTCATTGGCAAATATTTCTCCTCTCTGTACTTTTAGACACTTTCTCCTCTCTGCACTTCCAGACACGTCACTACGCTTTTCGTTGTGCTTCTGCTAACTTCGATGCGCATCTAAGTGAGGAGGCAGGGTATAGATTTCTAAAGGAAAATTTGGAGCAAGCAAGGAATTTTTAGGTTTTTTAAGATCATCTACAAGTCACAATCACGTAAACAAAGAGAATCATCCCTTTCTCAATTAGTTTTCAAAGCATAAAAAAATTTCACTCTCTCAGCTACGGTTTTTAAAGTCAATTTGGATAAATAGTTTCATGATCATTTTTTCAGTTTGAAAACCATGAAACTCACTTTGTACACCTTCATTCACTTCATTTGAATCATTTACACATCTTCCCCTCGCCCAATTCCTATTTTTCCCAAAAACTCCACTCAAACCCTAATCTCTCCCCTGTTTTTACCCTAGACCTATGTTTTGGCCTTTTCATCACCTTCCCCTCACACAAATTCAAAAAGTTCACTTCATCCTACTTCATAACATCATTTCCTCTCACCCTAAATTTCCTAAAGAATTTAGGCTATCCCAAACTTATAATTCCATCTCATTCATAGACCCAGCAAAAATACTTTGTTTTTGCTCCTCTTCATTGGAGTTTTCTTGCTACCATGGACATTGACACCCCCCCTCTGAGAGGAAGAAATATAGGTGAAAGACATTGAGGATTGAGCCCTCTAGCTTCCATAAAATCACCTCATCTCCTTTTATACTCAAATATTTTCAAGATTTCAATTGTGTACAATTTTTCCAAAAAGTACAACAGGTGGGATGTAATGAACAACTCACAAGATTATTTTCCATTGCTTTGAAAAAGGACAAGGTTGTTATAGTAGGGATAGAGTTCAATTTCACACTAGAATCCATCTCCATAGCCACCAAAATACTAAATCTTGGAGAATATTGGTTCAAGGGTATGAATCTTGATGATGAATACTTCAAACCCTATTTGAAATCAACCTACAAAGATGCTCCATTGCATGTATTTCCTTTCAGATATTTATTGGATAAATATGCTCAGTTGATGAAGTCCATTATGAGTTTTTTCACTTGTGAAGGATGTTTTTCAATACTTTATCAATACCACATAAGACTACTAATGCATTTTATAGCTGTGATATCTCTTAGCTTGTGTAATTACCTTTTCAAAGTGTGACCAAGATGGCAGAGAAGATACATGAAAAGGGAAAAGAAGATACATGAAAAGGGAAAAGATCATACAATCAGTATTTTCCACCATAGTCTGAATAAAATCATAATTATTCACTAATTTCAAGAGAAGCAAATCACTTGGGAGTAATTTTTGGGGAGTATAGTTCAGGAGAACTTAGTAGAGCCACTACAACAACAAGAATTGTCTTCATTAGAGCATGATGTGGGATCACTAAGAAATAGGGAGGAACAACCTCCAAGTGACAGGGATGAGGAGTAGCTAAGCAGAGATGGAGTATTAAGCCATGAGGAGCACCATTCACTTAAGAAGAGAAAAAGGGACTAAGAGGTTAGAACTTATCAGAGAGGAAATAGGCAAGTGTTTGCTCCACAAATTGTGGAAGAGGCCTTGCCTTCTACATCAACAAAGCAGGGATATCATAAGCAGCAGGAGACAATTGTCCAAGAGAAAGAAGCCCTTCACCATGACATTGATATGGTGGACTTGGAGTCCCAAGATTAACAAGAAACCCTAAACCTGGTTATCAAAGAGAAAGATGCCAAAATCGTAGAGCTACAAGATAAATTGGCAAGGGCTAAGTTTGTTATCTCCTTCCTTGAGTAAGCGAACAAACAGTTGAAGGATGATGCAGGGGCATTAGGCACAATGAAGAACTTTGTATTTTCATGAGACATAGGGGTCTCATATTTCTAAATTCTCTTGTAATCATTAGTATTTTTGAGTAAAAAGTGAGAATTGTAAATGTTCTCTAACTGCAGAGAACATGAGAGAAATGAGTAGTTAGGAATGTGAAGAGACTAGGATCAGTTAGTTGATTTTGGGATTAAGTTTAAAATTAGAAAATCAAAGAGTTAGGTGAGCTGTTGGGGAACCTGAATCGATTCAGGTTACCCTTTCGAATAAATGTAAGCTAGAAAGTGGCATAGCAGAAAAGAAGAGTAATAAGAGTAGTGGTCATCGAATAGAAGATCTGGCCTAATATGATGTTGTAAGTAGATGCCTCTGTAATTGATGATTTTTGCATATATTTATGTTGATGAAGAGTGATCTCGGTCCTATGTGAAGTTATATATGTTATTTATTTCATTCTGCATGAAGCATATTTAGGTTTTGAGGGCTAGAGTGAAACCCTACGACATTAGTTGAAGGGGTAACCCTGTCAGAACCAAAGAATTAATTTGAATTTGTTGAGCTTGGCACAATTCGGTCTTGAACTTTAGTAAGCACTAGTGTTAGGCATCGACAGTGAGTTGAATGTATGAATTAATGTGCGTTAACCTTGTGATGAGTTGAATGTATGAATTAATGTGCGTTAACCTTGTGAGGAGTGGCTCAACTCATATCAGACCTCTGTTCTGACATCGATAAGATTCTAGAAGAGAAGTCATTGGTCTTGATTTGCATAAATCGATAGAAATACTTGTGTAGAGCCACCATACAGGAAATTGATGTGTTTGGCCTCTAAGGAAGGACGCAAGCGATGTGATTCGATTGTTAAGCATGGGTGAATCTGCACTGAAACCCTGTTTAATTGGAATCAAGTGAAATCGGTCCATATTATTAGTTCATAGTGACAAAGGAGGAGGTTTACCTTCGAGCGCTGGATTGGGTCATATATGTTATGCCAATTCAGACGTAGATAGAGTGCGTTGAATCCCTGTGCGAATTGCAGGAGTGGAGCCTGGCCGCATAGCAAATTTAATCAATGGACCTGTAGAATCGAAAGGGAGCTCGATAGCACAAGAGGTTGAATGCGATCAGAGTCAAGGGCATTACCATTTGAGTGATGACTCAATTGTAGTAATACCGTGAGCAACAAAATTGTCAAAATGGTAAGGGCGGAATCAGGTCCATGGAAGTTGTAAGACGGGCTTGTTTTACAAGAGGACGGATTCCTGAATTGAACGCACCCCAACTCATTTGTAGTAAGCGGTTTCGAACCCAGAAACTAGTTGTATCGTGTTGCAAGAAGACCGGTAAGTAGTTTCACTAAAATTAACGCAATTAAGGTCTTTTGCTTGACACGTAAGGTAGAGGTGGTTTCCAAAAACCACGAATTTTGCGTAAATATTGTGTGTTAAAGCTCTGTGGTGAAAATAGCGCAATTCCCCTTTGATCTTGAAGGCGAGAGATCCAAGGGCATTCACATAAGAAGTTGTTGTGTGGTTAACGCAAGGCATGGCCCAGTGCTCTTTCCATTGATATTTTTTTATTAACCATTGATGTGTGGGCCCGAGGCAAAATTTGTTGGAAATTGAGAATTAATCCAAGGTCGAAGTTCATAAACGGGGTCTAATCAAGGTTTGAACTATGAACATAGCCGAATGTGTTAATGGAAGGTGAAACCAATATATGTTAACGTATATGTTAGCATTTTGGGGTTGTATAAAAGTTGAATTTGATATGGAATGAAATGCTAGATGGGTGTTCAGATTTATGAGGGCAATTAGTGATTGATATGCTGGGCTTATATGAGGTTTGAATATTAATTAGAACTCCCATGAGAGTGAGAGCCGAAGTCCATTGCTTTGGGCTTAATTGGTCTTTTCGAATAATATTTAAAGATGATCAGATGGGGTTGAAATATGGTTTTATAAACCATTGATTTGATTGGAGAAATATAAGTTCCCACATATAATTGTGAATCCTGAAAATGAAGACAATGCTTCCGATGCGAAATAAAATTAACTTCTGCGAAGTGTTGAGTTTGCCAGGTTTAAAATTGTTTTGGTCTAAACTTGGAATTGTGGTTTCAGATGCATAGACAGTGGACTAAGAAGGTAGCCCCTATCAAAGGAAAAACATGTACTTTTGGCAATTTCCTTATTGAAGGCAACTACAAGGAAAAATGTCAAAGGAAAAGAAATGATTGGACATGATGAGTTTGATGAGGATGAGGCCCAGACCACTCAGAAAGGACCAAAAACAAGGGGCCTAGAAAGAGCATTGGAGCTATAAAAACAACAGGAGGCACTTCTTGTAGAGGAACTCACCTTTGAGGAGAGGATTGTAATGGAAATAAATGAAAATAGGGAAGTTTGGTTTGATAGAGTAAAAATACACCTAGAGAAGCTCCTTCACAAAGCCAACAAGGACAATAAGATGATGAGGCACATGGCGGACCACTACCATACAAGAAACAAGTTTTGTAATGTCAAGGTTAAGCAGTTGCAAGATAATCTCAAAGAAACCCTAATCAGCCGAAAGGAAAGGGGAACATGACACACTTTATCAGGACTTCACACAGCAACCTCACACAAAAATTTTGAAATTTTGCAAATTTTGGGACTTTCAAACAAATTCTGAATTTTTGAGAATTGTCTCTGCTCAGAAGCACAGCGAAATTTGATGTGCTTTTTCTACAGGCCTCCAAAAAGGAAAAAAAATTATGTTTTTGGAAATCTAATTAAATATCAAGAGAACCCATTTTGTCAAATTTCAGGTTCAGGGCTCAGTTTTCAAGGAATTTGCAAAAAAGAGGTCAAAAATCACCTCTCTGCCTCAATTTCAGACATTCGTTGCGTTTTTAGTAGGGATCTTGCGAGAAGGAGATTTTAGGAGGCTTAATGAAGCCAATTTTGCTACGTGAACATACTGGAGTCATCTACACTTGACCAGCTACTGAGAAAAACTCTTATTTTCAAAATTAGAGGATGGGAAGGCACCCAAAAAGGCCTTATAAGAAATTTTCCTCGGTTCTGGAAATTCCCTAAATAATTTTATAATTATCCTATGTAATTTTCATTTGGCAGTTTCACTTTGGAAAATGTAAAAGGGTAAAGGGTTAAAATTGAATGTAAAAGGGATATTAATAGAGTTAAATATGTGTCTTTACCTCTCATTAATGCTTGGAGAGGATTTCTCTAGTTGGTTTGCTAAAAGGAGAAACAGTTCATAACTTCCCTAGCTTTTTGTTTAGTTGAAGAAAGACTTGGGTTCAGCTCCACAAGTCATGCATTCGACCCTTGAGGGTGGGAGAATTCTATTCTAATCTATATCTTTCATCTTCTTTGTCATTTCAAGGGTTGGATGTTGTAGAATTGGTCTTTGAACACTAGTGTATTTAGCCATTTTTGGCAGGAACTAATAGACAAAGTTGCAGCTATTGCGGTGGGATGCATGTGGTATGTGTTTTAGCAGTCTCGCCTCTTATGTTTTCATATGTTTGAATGTATTATGCCTTCCATATTCATGTCCATATCTTAATTTGATTGATTTCTAAGTTGATAAGCATAATTTACTATTTTGATGCTCTATTCTGGAGAAATTATCACAGTTGTGTTTCACTTACTTCTGGTATAAAATAATTCATGATTTCCATGCTCTTTTTGAAACCCTGTAAATCTCTCACACTCAAAAAGATACCTAAAAGTGCTAAAGGTTGTGCCTACCTTGCCCCATCACATCTCTACAAGTATGATTTTCAGTGCCCTGACCTAGTCTTTCCTAGACCTAATTTACCATCCAGCACCAAATCCTAGAGCCTATTATACCTAGCCTAAAATCTTCATTATCCAGTCAATTTGGTTGTGATCTCATGGAGAGAGACCTCTCCTGCCTATTAGAGCTAGCTACTAAGTCAAAGCGGTCTGTGGTTACCTTTGATGGTCTCCTTCTCAGCTTTCGGAGATCCAGTGGAGTGATAACATATTCCACAAAGGAATATAAAGTGAATAGGCTCGACTCTTTTCCTTACACTCGTTAGTTTCCAAAATCTTCATAACTTAAATATTAGAACAAAAATAGATAATTCATCCAATATTAATTTCAGCCATATGTAATGATTAAATGCACCATCCTAATGCCAATATCAAATAACAACATTTATCATTAATGTATCACCACAGTCCTTGCAACACCTTTGCCTTTTCCTTGGAGTCTTTCTTTTGCATCACAACAATTTAGCTTAATCAAAAATTGCACATCATTACAAATTCTTCAATGTACCAGTTTCACTGCACTTTTGTCTTCTTTTCCTTGCTACTCCTTTATTCCTTTGTTGATCATGATCTGCTCCTTTGGCATTAATGACAATATTTCCAACAATCTTCCCCTTTGGCATTGATGGCAACACATTTGTCCTTCCCATTTCATTCTGATAAATGTCTTCCTTCCTCTGATTACCTCCCCCTTTGAGATCAATGGCGAGGGGGTTACAAATGTATTGTAGCATGAAGAAAAAATTCTCTGTGTAGCTTCCATCATTGCATTATTGTTTTCTAACATGCAAATAACATTATTGGTCTATAAGTTTTGCATAAACATTGTTCATTCTTTCATTGAATGAATGCCACTTCATATGGGTTGTTGGGGCTGCTCCAGTTTTAATGAGTGTTGCTCGAAGATGAATACTGCTTCAAAAATGACTGCTGCTGCATATGGTATATAAGTATTGTTGGGAGGACGCTTTGTAAATCATTGAAATTGAGTGAATATACATAGTAAACTGATACCATCCATATAATAAGTGCATTGCACTTTTATAATGTTGAAGATAATAATAAAAAACGCTCCATAAAAAAAACTATACAAGAATATATAAAAAGTTCCATTGGAAGAATACATGAATAATGAATATGCTCCATGTGATATATAGACCCCGCTCCATCGAGGGTGAGGGTTAGGGTGCTTCTGCTATTCGACCGTAGGTGAGGGCAAGACTTGTAGTTATCCAGGGGGCTACTCCATCTTGGGAGTGTAAACTATAGCCATCCTTCACCCTCGGTTGGCCTAACTAACTGCATACCTCTCCTTTCACCTTCTTTATTTCCTGTCCTGCTTCTCTTCTAAGAACTGCATGGAAGGAAGTCAACAACTAGCTATTATTTCACCCATCTCCTACCCTCAAATACTAAGCCATCTCACTAGCCATCCAACTCAACTCTATGTTTCTAAGGTCGGTCGCATAGGAATCAAACTCTATGTTGCTTTCTTGCCTCCCATCCTAATACGGGAAGAAACACTGCTCTGCTTGGTGGGGAGTGATTAGATGGCACTGGCCGTAGAGAAGTGAGATGGCAGGCCAGAAGGTGGGGTCTAGCATTCCTAAGGCAGTTCTGAGGATCCCACCCACGATTGTTCCTTTCCTGTGCAACCCACTTCCATTCATCGTGTAGGCTTCGAAAGGTCCAATGGTTTGTTGAAGTGCCTACCCCTCCTTATTTTCAAGAAGTAGTGACTAAGGCAGTTCTGAGATCAAACTATTGGTTGTTGTTCCTGTGCCACCCACTTCTTCCATTCATCCAGTAGGCCTTCTAAAGGTAATAAAAATGTGATAAGTGCCAACTCACCCAAGCAAGCCCTTCCTTCCAATATAAGGGGTCTGGCTTGAGTGAATCCATAGGGAAGTTCCAACGATCCAAAAAGTGTGGGTACCTGTCCAACTTCCATTCATCTAGTAGGCATAAGCAGGTCCTCAAGTAGAAAGCAGTAAGGTGAGGAGTTCAAAGCGCCGCCAAAGGGTAGGTGGTCATTCCGCATGTACAAAGGGCTAAAGGCTCCACAAAGTAAGAACTGAAAAAGAAAGCATCAAAGAGATGAAGAGTGGTTGTGAGAAGTTGGTTATCCACCAAGGGAAACCAGGCAAAATAGGTCGGGTAAGGACTCACTATTCATATGGTGAGGAGCTAAAAGTTCAAAAAGCTCCGCCAAGTAAGATCCTATGGTCTGGAGCAGAAGAGAGACACTACTTCCATCTGGTTAGGTGGGTTAGGTGTGTAGGTAAGATAGGAATGTAAGAAAGGTAGGCTAGGTAGGTAGGTAATATAGGTTAGATAGGTAGAAGGTGTATAGGTTAGTTGGGTTAGGCAGATAGACAGATAGGTAGATGTAGGAAGGGTCTATAGCTATAAGTATATAGAGTGAGTCTAAGCAGTATAAGGGTCAAGAGTCTGAGTCTGATGGATGGGCTAGTTGGGTTGTATGGGTAGAAGGGTAGAATGGTAGTAGTTGATGAGTTTTCTATTGTTTCACTAACTTCCGCAACATGTTCGAAGAATATCGTATAAAAACAGATATAGAATTATATATGTAATTATGTCGTGAGCTTAGCACCTTGGCTCATCTTTCACGAACACGTAGAGAGGAGAGGAGACAGATCAACCCTTCCTACCTACCTCGAGCAAGTTCGCTTTGTCCCTCACCATATGAATAGTGAGTCCCTCTCCTTATAGTCGAGAGTTCGATAGACTCACCCTACCGGGCCTTGAATTTTGAATTCAAGCGCTCAGGCCCAAGCTGGAGGGAACATTACTAATTCATCAATTTCGATGGCAGCCCTCACCATCTGAATAGTGAGTACCTATCGGTCCTATAGTTCTTCAAGTTCCTCTCTTTTGGGTCCCCTCCCCCAAAAGAGAGTCACTCCTATCCTCACACGTTCCTCACCCTATACAAAAAAAAAAAAAAAAGCTTTGGCCCCAATGGATGAATCATACTCGGACCCCCTCCACATGAGGGTTTTCTTTGTAAACAAATGCATCTAAGAATGTTTTTTAATTGATGGACCAACCTAATGGGTGCCTGCCCCCCAATCAGGTCCCTATTTCAAATGGGAAGGAATCTTCTCTTCGACCCTCAACTATTTATATTAGGTGGGCCTTATATACGTCATTTAGACATAACACCTTTTTGATTTAGATATGTCATTTCGAGTGGGCTTTAGAGAATATAAGTTTGCTTCACACCTTTAGGAAGCAACCTATTATGTCGTATCTTATTTAGACACTTCTTATTTAGAACCCACCAAGTGAGCTAGGGATAGATTCGCTACGCACCGAACCTTTAGTTGAATATGTTACAGATAGGGATTAGTCTTCAAAACCTTCTTTTAATACTTTTACTGGTTGCCGAACGTGGTCAAGGCATGGAAGTGGTGAGTTGCTTCTTTTACAGACAGACTTTGAGTTAGGACCCCGATACACACATCTTTCTTTTTATCCAGACCTGAAAGCAACGAATCACTCTTTGCTTTATGTTTGTGGGTGGACAAGGAAGGCTAAGGCTTAGACATACTTACTTTTAGAAGGAAGGAAGGTCTGGAGGTCTTGTGCTTCTAAGTGCAAGGGAACTTGAAGATTGAAGAATCAAGGCCTAAACCTGACTTAACTCCTTCACTTGGCTAAGCTCCTGAACCTGGTACTCAAGGGTGGGTGACTACTAGTGGGTAACCTGCTTTCTGACTACTGGTTGGCCAACTAACTGTTGTTGAAACTCTCATACCAATAGTAGGAAAATAAGCTCAGATAATGGCTTAAAGGTACCTCTGATCTCTCCCTCTCTCACTCACTCACTCAACTCCTCACTCTGCATCACCGCAACATGAAATGACAACATGGATTTCATATTCACTTATATAATAGTAGATGATCTGCTAGTAAAGATATGTGATTGCGGTAGAGACAATGTGTGGTGTGTGATGGAAGAATGAAATGATATGAAGGAAATATTCTCTGCTCAATCAAGGGGAATCAATGGAGAGACTACCCCAACCAATCTTATCTTACTATTGAACCAAATGAAATCTCTATCCCTCAATCAATCTGCATCACCAAGACATGAAATCACCACATGATGGATTTCATAATGACATATATAATGTAATGACAGAATCTCCCTCCATCTCCCTCCATCTCCCTCCAGCCACTCAATTCATTCATAAAGTGTCAAAGGCTACAGGTTTAGGTCATAAGGTGTGTAGGTTGTTTACAACAGGAAGGGAGCTTAATAGCATGCCTCCCCTACATAGCATTCCTAGTTGAAGCAATGGGTTGGACAGCAGTCCCTCCATCGTTCTAGGGTGAAGGGCATTAAGGGAAGGGTAAGAGAAAAGCCCCAATAATAGAAGGCATAAGGGCTTCATGAAAGTGTTGGGTCTAGGTCTAAAACAGGTCTAGCTCTTGGGTAAATTGGCTATGTAGAACCAAGGCAAGGTAAAGGTAAGGGATAAATAGTATAGCATGCCATTGCATCCATCCTATTTATACTTCTTACAGGGTTGGGATCACTCCATGGACTAGGGTGAAGGTATCAAGGTCAAGGTTGTATCATCTAATCTCGACCCAATAATCTCAGGTCTAGTGAGTAACCATGAAGCTATTCCATAAAGGTTATATAGGGCTAATAGGTATGGTTATAAAGGTGGGCATATATTTAGGAAATACCTAAGTAAGGGAGAAGGGTAAGGGAGCCCTAATAAGGAAATACATATAGCACAGTGAATGACGGTTCTAGGTCTAAGGTAAGGGATCAATCCATCAATTCATTCTATTCTAATAGACGGGTAATGAAATGCGTTGGGCAAGACTCTCTCGACTCTCTCGACTGTAAATAAAGTAAATAACAGATGGAAAGCATGCTCGTAAGTAAAGGGACGGAGTCACTCACTATTCATATGGTGAGGGTTCATAGCATGCCTCCCCTACAGGGCATTCCTGGCTTCATTAATGGGTACCCGGGGCATAACTCCATCCCTATTCTAGTCTTTAGGGATAAGTCAAAGTCTATAACCATATGCTCCGTAAGTAAAGGGACGGAGTCACTTACTATTCATATGGTGAGGGTGAGGGTGAGCCAGCCGAACTCTCGACAACAGGAGAGGTAACCTACGAAAGCAAAAACAAGGACATTGTCGAAACCACTTTACTTAGGTAGCACCGAATTCGGCCCTAGGTTAGTATGGGTAGGTCCAGTTATAGCTCTTCAACAAAGGTTATAGGGCGTTGAATTTTTTGCTGGAAACAGGAAGATGGGGAGTTCAAGGCACTTGTGTAGGCAGTTTAGATATTTTGACCCAAATATTGGAATTGACTAGTCAGTCATTTTCCCAACTTAAATTGTCACCAAATTTCCACCCCAATAGCCTGGTTTATAGAGTTATTTTTCCACCTCAATAAAGAGAGTTTGTAGTAAACCTTTTTTACAGTAGCTCTTTAGGCACTTGCTGAAGCATACTTCCAAATAGAGAGAGTGAGGGCGGTTGATCTTCACTCTCTCTTTCAAAGGTTGAACCAAAATAGAAAACGATTTGATAAGTTTTTGGGGATTGACGAACCGACATGGCTTTGAGATCTTGCTAAGAGCCCTGGCATGGCTGCATGGTCGAGTAATCCTTTGTATTCCTAACCCCACTTGATTAGGGCAAGCACTCCTTGATGGTGGCCCATTGGTCGAGCCCTGCCGGGGGCATGATGGTGGCGATGGCGGCCTTTTAGTTCTTTGAGTTCCTCTATTTTGGGGCCCCTCCCCCAAAAGAGATCTATTAACATTGGAAGAGCACATAAGAAAGAACGAGATCACCTACAAGCTTGTAGCTACCAACAAGATGATAGTTGCTAGCTGAGGCATTAATTTCATTGGTTCTATACCAGAATCCATCAACTCCCTAGTCCTTTCTACCGTTCTGGATGTGTCAGCTAATAAGGTCAGCTCCAACATATCTAGCAATTTGTCATCAGAAACAACTCTAATCAGTTCATGCAACATAGATAATGTAATTCTTTGTCCGAGAAAGCTAAGTTGGTCAAGCATTGTCTATGTATCTCAAAGAGAGCCATCTGATTTAGTTTCTATCATTTCCAATGCATTAGATTCAACCTCCAATTTTTCTTGAATTGCGAGACTCTACAGTTTGCTCACAATTTTAGCATCTTTAATTTTTGAAAAAAAAACTTTTTGCAACTTTGAAACAACAGTGCAAGGCATTTTATCGGAAGTTGTAGTAATGAATATGAAGAAAACATGTCTAGGGGGTTATTCTAGACTATTTAGGAGAGCAGTCAATGTTTCAGATATCAACATGTGACATTCATCAGTAATGAAGACTGAAACGTGAGAAGGATGGAGCGAGAGCAACATTCTTTATAATTTATATCACATAGCATTACAAAGAAATAATGTATTATAAAGAAATACATGGTTTATCAAAATTTGCGGTGGAGAGGTAACCAAATCGTTACACCAAATATAACAATTGATGATGAGATATTCTTTCAGCACAAACATCCATCATTCAACGCAAAGAGTGTGGGGCATTGAAATATTTTCCAGCCTTGCTTGCATTGTTGACTCAGTTGAAGATATCCGGTTTTCCATTGTTATACGAACTCCCTTTTACTCATTTGGACAACTACATACTTCCATGGCTCTGACAGTTACAGCTTAATTCAACAGGAATATTTGAGGTATCATTTCTGAGTTTCGTTATCTGTACTGATTTGGTCATGTTGGAATTTAATTCCAACTACAAACAAAACAGAAGAAGGATAGAAATCAAATTTTTGATTTGACGGGAGCAGCGAAGTCTTGATCTTTTTTTTTACACTTAACCACGCATTAAATTTCTGGGTTTGAATCCCTGCATTAGCAGCATGACAGCAACCATCTCCCGATCCATCAAATCATGGTCTACACCACATTACCTCCCACCTACCTGTATTTGAAAAAGGAGCGCGAAAGGACAAAATTTGAATTTTGAATTTTTAAAGTTTTATGTCATAGAGTTTTATAATGTAATAAATAGGAGTATTTTTAGTGTGCAGAGAGAGAGAGAGTAGCAAAGAGTTGAAACTGCGTGTATGCAGAGTGAAGAAAAAGAGAGCAGAAAACAGAGATATCAAACTCTGTGTGTTTCCGCAACTAAGATTGTGTGTTGCCGCAACTGAAGTTGTGTGTGTAGCAGCAAAGTAACTGGTTCTGTGTGTTGCCGCAACTGAAACTAGGTGTTGCTGCAAAGGAGACTGTGTGTTGTCGCAACAAAAGACTGGGTGTTGCCACAATAGAAAAAATGTGTGAAAGCAGCAAATGAAAAACACAGTGAGGAATATTTTTAGGAATCCAGAACTGTAGTTCTAATGAAATATTGTATTTTGTAATAGTTTTCAAGTTTAATGAAATAGAAAGTTTTACTCCATCTCTCTGTCCACATCTCTATCATCTTTAATCTCTGTGTTTGAATTGAGGAATATTATTTCCTCTGTGTGTTTGAAATATTTAGAAATTTCCAACATGGTATCAGAGCTTATCCAGGCTCTTTGAAGGTGTCAAAGAAGCTGAAGGAAGAAGGATTTGTTGCAGCAGTTCACCAGCAGAACTCCAGCAAGCCCAGCAGAAGTAAAGTCCAGGTATTTCTCAAAAAAACAGAGTTGTTTTGTTTAAAAGAGCAGTCATCAAAGACATAGTTTTGTCCTTTAAAGAAGGAAAGACAGTTTGTTTAAAAAAAAACACAGTCAAGTTTATTTCAGAGTTTAGTCTATAAGCAATGGCTGGACCAAATACTAGTATGAGTATTGGAAATACTCAACTTCCTCAATTTAATGGGAAGAACTATGATTATTGGACCATTACCATGAGAGCCCTGTTTGCCTCCCAAGAATTATGGGAATTTGTAGAAGACGGTTTTGAAGAACCAATAGATGAAAATGAGCTTAATACCTTAACACAGGCAAAGACGGACTTGTTGAAGAGAAATATGAAGGACTCTAAAGCCCTCTTCTATCTCTATCAAGCAATACATGAGAGTGTGTTTCCAAGGATAGCAACAACTAAGAAATCAAAGGAAGCATGGGATACTCTCAAGACAACCTATCAAGATATGGAGAAAGTGAAGACAACAAAGCTGCAATTGCTATGGAGAGATTTTGAAACTCTTTGCATGAAAGAGTCTGATAACATAGACTCATTCTTCACACATGTGATTGGAATGGTCACACAGATAGGGTCTCATGGAGAGACACTTGAAGAAAGAAGGATTGTGGAGAAAGTTTTGAGGAGCTTACCCTCAAAGTTTGATGTTATTGTCACCACCGTAAAAGAGACAAACGATCTCTCAAAATTTTCAGTTGATGAGCTTCATGCATCACTAATGACACATGAACAGAGATTGGGTAGAAATGAAAACTCATCTTTGGAGCATGCCTTCAAGAACCAAATGTCCTTTGGAAGAGGAAGAGGTCAAGGCAGATGAAACAAGAGAGGAAGAGGCAAAAGGCAAAACAGAGGAGGAAGAAACAGCCTAGCAAATGCTCAAGGAAGAGGCAGCAATCAAAATCAGAACCAAGGCCAAAACAACAGCCAGCAAGGTGGACAACAACATGTTCATGGACAAAGGTATGACAAATCCAATGTCCAGTGTCATTATTGTAAAAAATATGGACATTATGCAAATGAATGTAGGAAGAAGCAAAGTGATATGGGTAATAGACCTAGTGCAAATTTTAGTAGAGAAAATATCAGCCAAGATAAATTGTTTTTAGCATGTAATATGGCTGAGGAAAATAGTGAAGAATTACGGTTTCTAGATTCAGGATGTAGCAACCATATGACAAGAAACATTGCTATGTTTTCTATGTTAGATGAAAATGTGAAGTCTCAAGTCACATTGGGAATAGACAGTAAAGTTTCTATCACAGGAAAAGGCATAGTAAATGTCTTGACAAACAAGGGAGAAAAGAAGAGCATATCTGATGTATATTATGTACCAGGTATGAAATGTAATTTGTTAAGCATTGGATAGCTCATTTTCAAAAGGGCTACAATGTTTTCTTTGAAGATGATGTATGCACCATCATGGATAAACCACCAAGAAAACAATGTATTTCTGAAATAAAGATGACAAGGAACAGAATGTTCCCTCTCAGGATGAGGGCAGATTTGAAGAATGGAGAAGAAATGGCAGCAGTAACACAAGAGGCTTTCCAAAGAGAAACAAAAGGTGAGAATTGGTTATGGCACTTGAGATTTGGACATCTCAACTTTGGAGGTCTTAATTTGTTACATAGGAAAGGAATGGTAAGAGGATTACCATTGATTGAGAAGCCAGACAGCCTTTGTGAAGGTTGTATCTTGAGTAAACAACACAAAGAAAGTTTTCCATCAGGGAAAAGCATAAGGGCAAAGGCACCCTTAGAAATTGTCCATTCAGATTTGTGTGGACCAATGCAAACACCATCACTTGCAAGTAGCCACTATATGTTAACTTTTATTGATGATTTTACAAGGAAAACTTGGGTTTTTTTCTTGAAATATAAAAGTGAAGTGTTTGAAAAATTCTGCAATTTTAAAGCACTTGTTGAGAACCAAAGTGGCCAGCATATCAAAGTGCTAAGAACTGATAGAGGAGGAGAGTACATCTCAAAATAATTTCTGCATTTTTACAGAGAGAATGGCATACAAAAATAGTTTACTACAAGGTACACACCGCAGAAAAATGGTGTTGCTGAAAGGAAGAATCGAACCATAATGGTAATGGTGAGAAGTATGCTAAAGGCAAAAAATTTGCCAAATGATTATTGGGCAAAAGCAAAAAATTGTGTTGTGTATATTTTAAATAAATGCCCAACAAAATCTGTAATGAACAGAGTTCCGGAAGAAGCGTGGAGTGGAAGAAAACAAGGAGTCGCCCACATGAGAGTTTTTGGGTGTGTGGTTTATGCACACATTCCAGATCAGTTGAGAAAGACGTTGGATAGTAAGGGGGGAAAGTGCATCTTCCTTGGATATTATGAATATTCCAAGGGATATAGATTATATAACCCATCCAAAAATAAATTTGTAGATATGTGCAATTCATTGAAGAAGAAGCATAGGATGGAAGCATTGAGAAAACAGTCAATGTTAAAAGTTGTTTGTCTCATGATGATGAGGAGGAAGAAATGGCTGAAAGGAACCCCTCATTAGCAGCACCACCTCCACCAACACAAGTACATCAAGGGACACCTCAAGCAGGAGTAAGAACACCCTTGAGAAGAAATGAGAGTTCTTCTCCAAGCACACCACATGGAGCAGATTTGAGTGCTACTTCAAGTACAAGTACACCAAATGAAAGAGGAACAAAATTTAGAAATTTAAATGAAATTTATGAACAAGAAGCAGCAAATGAAGGTATGAATTCCCTATTTGCTTTGTATTTTCATGTTGATGATCCTATTCATTTTGAGGAAGATATAAAAGATAAAAAATGGATAGAAGCCATGGATGAAGAAATTAAAGCAATAAAGAAGAACAAAACATGGGATTTGGTTGAACTCCCAAAAGGTAAGGAAGTCATTGAAGTGAAATGGGTCTACAAAACCAAAAGCAATGCTAAAGGTAAGATTGAAAGGCACAAGGTCAGACTTGTTGTCAAAGGATATAAGCAACAACATGGAAGAGACTATGAGGAAACATTTGCACCGGTTGCAAGAATGGGAACAATGAGAGTAGTGTTGTCTATAGCAGCACAACACAAATGGAAGGTTCATCAAATGGATGTAAAATCAACATTCCTAAATGGAGTTTTAATGGAAGAGATTTATATTGAACAACCTCTAGGCTATGAGAAAAAGGGCCAAGAACACAAAGTTTGCAAATTGAAGAAAGCTCTTTATGGGCTGAAACAAGCACCAAGAGCATGGTACAGTAGGATAGATTCCTAACTACTGGAAAATGGTTTTTAAAAGTGTGAAGGAAAACCCACACTATACATCAAAGAAAAATATGGTAAGATGTTGATTGTTGTTTTATATGTTGATGATGTGATCTTCACAGGTAATGATGATTACCTCATTGAAAATTTTAAAAGGGTCATGAAAGATGAATTTGAGATGACTGATATGGGCTTGCTGAAATACTTCTTAGGAATAAAAGTAGAGCAAAATGAAAATAAGATTTTTATTTCTCAAGCTAAGTATGTAAATGAGGTTTTGGAAAGATTTAACATTCAGGATTGCAAGGCAGCAATAACACCGACAATAATGGGATTGAAACTCAGCAAAGAGGACAGCAGCAAGGATTTTGATCCTAGCTTGTACAAGAGCATAGTTGGCAATCTCATGTATTTGACTGCAACTAGACCTGATATAACGCATGCTGTTAATTCAATTTCCAGATTCATGGAGAGGCCAAAAGAAGCACATTGGCAGGCAGCAAAGAGAATTCCGAGGTATATTAAAGGAACTAAAAAGTATGGGATTTTATATACTACTTCAGAAAATTCAAAATTAATCGGTTATACTGACAGTGATTGGGCTGGAAGTATTGATGACCGAAAAAGTACTTCTGGTTATGTTTTTCATATGGGTTCAGGAGCCACTTCATGGGCTTCTAAGAAACGGCCTATTGTATCATTATCTACAGCAGAGGTAGAGTATGTGGCAGCTACAACAGCAGCATGTCAAACAGTGTGGATGAGAAGAATGTTGAGAAGTTTATGTCAAGAAAAAGTAAAAGGCACAGTGATTTATTGTGAGAATAGCTCAGCCATAGCATTGTCTAAGAATTCTGTGTTTCACAAGAGAACAAAACACATAGATGTCAAGTTTCACTACATCAGGGAGCTAGTGAACAATGGAGAAATTGTTCTAAAACATTGCAGAACAGAGGAGCAGTTTGCTGACATTTTGACAAAACCATTGGGGCAGAAATGTTTTAATTATCTCAGAGAATGTCTGGGTATGCAAGAGAACAACAGTTGTAATTAAGGGGGAATGTTGGAAATTAATTCCAACTACAAACGGAACAGAAGAAAGACAAAAATTCAAATTTTTTATTTGACGGGAGCAGCGAAGTCTTGATATTTTTTTTACACTCAACCGCGCATTAAATTTCTGGGTTTGAATCCCTACATTAGCATCATGACAACAACCATCTCCCAATCCATCAAATCGTGGTCTGCATCACATTACCTTCCACCTACCTGTATTTGAAAAAGGAGCACGAAAGGACAGAATTTGAATTTTGAATTTTTAAAGTTTTATGTCATAGAGTTTTATAATGTAATAGATAGGAGTATTTTTAGTGTGCAGAGAGAGAGAGAGAGAGTAGCAGGGAGTTGAAACTGCGTGTATGCAGAGTGAAGAAAAAGAGAGCAGAAAACAGAGAAAGCAAACTCTGTGTGTTGCCGCAACTAAGACTATGTGTTGCCGCAACTGAAGCTGTGTGTGTAGTAGCAAAGTAACTGGTTCTGTGTGTTGCCACAATTGGAACTAGGTGTTGCCGCAAAGGAGACTGTGTGTTGCCGCAACTAAGACTATGTGTTGCCGCAACTGAAGCTGTGTGTGTAGTAGCAAAGTAACTGGTTCTGTGTGTTGCCACAACTGGAACTAGGTGTTGCCGCAAAGGAGACTGTGTGTTGCCGCAACAGAGGACTGGGTGTTGCTGCAAAAAAAAAAACTGTGTTAAAGCAACAGATGAAAAACACAGTGAGGAATATTTTGATGAATCCAGAACTGTAGTTCTGATGAAATATTGTATTTTGTAATAGTTTTCAAGTTTAATGAATAATGTTTTACTCCATCTCTCTATCCACATCTTTATCATCTTTAATATCTGTGTTTGAGTTGAGGAATATTATTTCCCCTGTGTGTTCGAAATATTTAGAAATTTCCAACAGGTCATGGTTGGAACATTTCCAAATACAATCATACGATTATCATTTGAGCATTGCTATCATTTGACGATAATAGAAGAGCTTCATGGATTTGAAAAACTTCAAGAGTTGTGCTTTACAGGTTGCTGAAAATTCGAGGAGTTGCCACTTACGGAGACAATGAAATCTTTGAGTCACTTGCAGGCAACTGGATGTGAAAGCAACGAATACCACAAACATGGAAGATGTTCATTGGGGAAGGTAATATCATTGTTTGACACTACTTTTTATCTTAAATACATTGCATTCTTGAGCAACACTATCACAATTGGAGTACCTATCTCAATAATTATCTGAGGCGAATGGCATAAGAGAGAAATTACACCATGAACTTTCATTACCATTCCGGTGCATACCTTCAAACATTGCATAATAATATAGTAGTATAAAATTAATAATAATAATAATAATAACACTTATGAAGGAAAACGATAATAATATAGCAACAACTCATCTCATTTACCAGAAAACAAACAAAAAATGTTTATCGTTCCATATTGACGTATTGAGATTCGTTTAATAGTGGAGAATATAATCTACGTTGTCATGGATTTAACCCTAACCATTATATACACGACGAATTCATTACTCAACACTGATATGACCACAATATGCCAATAATGTAACCACGGACCTAGTATTGCATTGGCTCTGGTCTCGGTACAAGTTTGCAGTAGTGTTGAGAATGCACTCAAACCTGTGGTGTATAAGAAGAAGGTCATTTAGCCTCACATTAGCACCATTATTTGTAAAGGATTTGAGAAATCTTCTCTTTTCAAATAGTGGTGCAAAAGTGGTGATAATGTGGAGATACCCAAGTGGTGCTATGTTTTCTGGTGCAAAAGTGGAGTTAGTAAAAAATGTTAAATTTGGTGTTAAATGCATATGTGGCATTCCATGGTGTATGGTGCAAACCACCAAAAACCAATCTCACATGGATCAAGATATTGTGATGCAAAGCACCAAAACCAATTTTACAAAAATTAAATTTTTATCATAAAAATATGAAAATTATTATAATAATAATAAACTGTATATGGTGCAAAGCACCATAAAATAAAAAATGGTGCAAAAAAAACAAATTTTATTATTATTATAATAAAATTGTATATGGTGCAAAGCACCATAAAATATGAAATGGTGCAAAAAAAAATAACCCCCTTTATTTCGAAAGGTTATATATTGTCAAGGTTTAAAGATAGACTATGAAGTTGTCGCTAGTCTAAAAATAGGTTTTCCTCATGAAGTGGGGAAATGACATCAAATCAATATTGGTGGGAGCAATACATTTCAATATGAAGATTACACAGATAATTTTATGAATATGCCCATGGGGTATCATCACAATCCCAATGGTTATTATTTTCTAAACTATTACAATGGCTCTAATTGGATTTCTTACAAATTTATAATTTTTCTGAGGGATTGAATCTGCACGTTGACCATTCCTTTGGAGTTGGGAATTCTTACAGCAAGTCTCAGATATGAGTTGGATCTAAGCTGGAACACTATACCTAGGTCTATTCCTCCTCAAATAGGCAACTTGAACTTGCTTCAATCGTTGGACGTCTCTCGAGCAGGATTCCTCAATATATCATAGACATGATTAGGCTGCACATGAAAACCTTGCAGAGTAAGAAAAAGAATGCACACGACAGATACATCTAATTATGAAGTAGAAGGTTATAGACTTCAAGTGAAAAAGAGTTGGAAAAATCATTATAAATAACATTAACCACTTCAAGCACAAAATGGTATAACATAGGATGTGTCAATACATCAAGAAAAACAAATACATATGCATTACCACAGCTTGTTTCAAAGACAATATTTAAATTTCCTGCCATTCAAGAATTTTAGTAGTTACCAATTCGGGCCATAAAAATTATAGACAAAATTGCCATCTTGAAAAGAGAGAACTCAGCTAACTCCCTTAAACTTGGACTCTTCTTAGGGAAACAAAATAATATCATAAAAGTTGAGTAATTGTGAATATAAATAGCTAAACACTCTAAAAACTACTAAAGAAAGTCAGATCAATGCAACAGAAAGCATAAGGAGGTAATAAGCAGTGAAATTTAGCTCAAGGAATAAAAACTAGAAGAAAAGTTCTCAAAAGTATGACACGTAAAGGAAGCTCTAAGGCACTAGAGCATAGACAACAAGAGAATTGAAGGAAACTAAAAATATCAAGCAATAAAAACTACCCACAATAAAATGTCAATTATTGAATAAGAAATATATGATGTCTCAACCCTAAAGAATACATCCACAAAACTAAACAACTTTCATACTTCCCAGAGGTTATAAGAACTTGGCTTTAAAATACACAAGCATTATAAAAAATAAAGAACAATGTTAAATGCCATAAAAAGGTCGGAAATGATTAATCGTTTGCACTTATCTTTACACTTTTTCCATAAAGGACTAAATGGAGGTCTTTAATGGTGTTGTCAAATCTGCTCCTCATGGACAATTTATACACCACTGCATAATCAAGAAAATCATATTGTTGTCAATATGATTTCTTAATTGACAATTCAGAAGCAAAGATTCTAATACAAGGATGCAATGAAAATTATTTGAAATGCTACGATGCATAGTCAAGAAAGTCTTAATGTTGACAATATGCTTTCTTAACTGATAATTCGGAACCAGAGAATCTAATACAAGGATACAATTGAAAATTATCAAAAATGGATTCTGATCCCACACGCTTGGTAGGCTTGCATCATCATGAATAGGATATAGACTACCCTTATAATACTAGACAATTCAGTATATGGTTGATTTCTTAAGTTTCAAGTAAATTTGTACCTTGAATACCACACACCATCATTGGCATTGCCATAAATCAAGTACACACACACGCACACCAAACTCTGTGACAACTACGCCTGTTAGAGTGGTAACACTCTATAAGTATTTTTCATGAGTCATTAAAACTTTGCAACATTTTATTTTTAATATGTGACCAATGTAATCTTAGATGTTGTAGTTAGGGGCAATAAGTGGTGGTGAGGATTCATTAATACATTGTTGCATTTTATTTCTAATCACTACATTTGTCCATTTTTAACATTTTCAAAGTTTCAAAATGCAATGAAGAAAGTCTAAACAGACAACCATAGACTCCTTCAAATTCCAAGTTTCTGGGTGGAAGACATTCATCCAATCAGAGTTTAAAAAATAAAGATAATCTGCACAATGCAGGATGGTGAGGACTTTGTGTGACTTATTAAGACTTGAAAGGAAAAGATGATGGAGGATGCTTTCTTGAGTTGCAGTGTCACTCAGGATTTCTCAAGTTGGATCATAATTGAGTACCCAATGTTGTTTTGGGTCCAATTTGTAGTACCGACCCACTTAGATCTCCTTCGCGTACATGGTTCATTCATATTCTCAATGAACTCCACCTAAATGTATAGGAAACTTTGGGAAGGCCTATCACAACCCCTAGAGTTTACAACCAACAAAATCCACTCATAGAGAGTTCAACTGACAAATGTCCCATACTCTATCAGAGGTTGTGACGCTCATGTTAGGAGGGAGCTATATATATTATATACTTAAGCTTTCTCTAGCTAGGTGGGGTGTCTGCTCCCTATTGTATTTGCACTCAGAAACACATGACAAATTAATAGAAGGAAACCCTAAGATTGCGGAATAGAGTTGTTAACATCATGCATTTCATCTGCTTATACACTAGGCTTCTTTAATATGCCATGATGGTCAACTGACTTTGTCAATACGATAGGAAGCAACTATGATCTACAAGACTGAACTCTGAAGAACATAACCCGTTGAATCAATGCTTCTGGCATTCCCTTGTACTTTAAATCCAACTTCTAAGATGCGAGGAAATTGAAAGCTAGAATAAACTAGCAAAGTTGATCCCAACTTTTATGTTGGCCATCTATTTAAACCCACTTTTTCAACTAGTTGTTCATCGCACTCAAATATAAGAAACAACATTCCAAGGAGCTTGCAGAAACTAAAATCCTGCTAAATGTTTCTCTTCTTTTTATTACAGAATCCAAAGTCTTTGAGATAGTTACAACCCTGAATTCTGTGCTTCAGAGGATAGCTCAAACTTTCTATCCATGTCACAATAAATTTTACGCTCTACATTACCCCTTGTCAAAGCTCTGACATGTGTTTGCACACTAAGAATCAAGAATACACCATTCAATCCTAATGTTATGTAAAGACCCAAGAACAGGGGAAAAAGGAACCTCTCATAAATGGTCTTAATAACTTTGTACATTAAAATAATAAGAAAGTATAATATATACAATTTTAAAGGTAAATACAGTGGCCTCGTTTACCAAGACTAGATATTGTGGACTTACAAGAATTCACCTTTTTGTGCAGGAAGGAAATACTTCCAAATATCACCAACTACAATAAAGTAATAAAAATGTTGCTGCAGTGTTCTGCAGTATAAAGGAAGTCCATTTTCAATTAATCAAGCACACTATTCATAGCCAACGAGGGCATGGTGAATGGACAACTTCAAATTCCATGCCATTTTTTAATTGCCAAGATAACACCCCTATTTTTTTGTGCTAAAATGATTCAAGAAATCTCACAACCAGGCATGTCTTGAAAACTACCTAGTTAAACGAGTTTTAGTCCAAATTAAAAATGATTAGAAGGAAATACTCCAACATTTCACCAAATGAAATGTAGTATAAAAACTCAAAATAGCAGCAATGCCTCCACTTAGAATTCAACTAGGAACAACATACATACCAATCATGTTTTTGAAGTATGTTAGTTATGGGAAAGTAGCGTGTTAATGAAATTGCTCCAAGTCATCTAATACCAAGTGAATACGTTCAGGTTAGCCATAAAATGAAGTATTGTTTATTGTTGAAAGTGCAGGGTTTATTGTTTGTTGTTAAGTATATAAAAATGTTGTTGTCGTGTTCTGCAGTATAAAGGAAGTCCAGTTTCAATTAATCAAGCACACTATTCATAGGCAACGAGGGCATGGTGAAAGGACAACTTCAGATTCCATGTCATTTTTTAATTGCCAATATAACACCCCTATTTTTGTGTGCTGAAATGATTTAAGCAATCTCATAGCCAGGCATGTCTTGAAAACTACCTAATTAAATGAGTTTTAGTCCAAATTACAAATTCTTAGAAGGAAATGCTCCCACATTTCACCAACTGAAATACATTATACAAACTCAAAATAGCAGCAATGCCTCCACTTAGAATTCAACTAGGAACAATGCACATACCAATCATGTTTTGAAGTATGTTAGTTATGGGGAAATTAGCTTCTTAATGAGCTTGCTCCAAGTCATCTAACATGAAGTGAATAAGTTCAGGTTAGCCACAAAATGAAGTAATGTTTGTTGTTGAAAGTGCAAGGTCTGCTGTAAAACGCATGCAAGCTAATAAGAAGGGAAACTAAGTTCAACACTATGTTTTGCGATTACTCTGTTAATGCTGGTTTAACTAATTTTTTTTCCTGTTTCAGTCTCTTTTGTTGGTAAGCATGGTTGTGTTGCTTGGTATGCAAGTAACACTGCTATTCTCTATTCTGGGCATCATAGAAAAATCTACTTCTTGGTA
The DNA here is from genome assembly GCA_034641835.2 of Pinus albicaulis. Lineage (NCBI taxonomy): Eukaryota > Viridiplantae > Streptophyta > Pinopsida > Pinales > Pinaceae > Pinus > Pinus albicaulis. The sequence continues at coordinate 324,087,737 of CM076574.1, forward strand.
TTTTTGCTGGAAATCATAGAATAGGTCCCCTGTTTGTTTCATACTTGGTAATAACCTTGTTGGAGTTGAAAGAACAGTGTTTCAGTTGTCCAGACGAATCAATACAAATATTGTGTAGTCTAACTTTCATGTCCAACAGAACTCCAACCTACCCAATATATGATACAAAGTATTTTTTTACAACATTGTTACAAATTCTAGCCAAATATAAATGCATCTCTATTTGATTTAATTAGGGAGGATAAAGCTTAATAGACATCCACAAACCAATGTGCAAGAGATTGGTGCTAAACTAGCAACCTGTACAAATAGTTTTTTTAATACCCTTCCTCTATTACCAAACACAAAAGAAACCTTATTTCCTAATAAACCTTCAATTATTCAGTTTTGATGTCTGAGACTCTTGTAATGATCCTCTTTTAAGTGGAGAAGTGAAAAGGGATTTTATTTTTATAGGTCACAAATAGAACTATGTCACCCCGCATGGATTACACGACCCTGCAGGTAACCACGTTCTATAGCACACATCACGGTCAAGTTGTGAATTCACATGGAAAGACAACACTTGGAAAGTTCAGGTAATTGGTACTAGAAGGTGGGGCCAAGGTAATGCATATCTTATAGGACCTTGCTTGAGGACTCGATAGGATCAGTGTAGCTCCAGATATAGCTAGAGGGGATAGGTAAGCAGTTTTGGGTGTCTTAGTGGCCAACTCTAGGGAATTTGACCTTCTAGAGCAAACAAAGATCCTAAGCCAAAATTGCTAAACATATGGATAGAACCCACAAAGAAAGATTACATCATACTATATAGCGTCTCTGAGAAGATCAGGTGGAGCTCCTCCATAAGGAGTTTCAATATGTACGTAGATGCATGTAATGTACATGTGCATATGGGTCATCATCAGGCTTGTATAATTGCGTAACAAGCCCTGGTGTTGCTATTACACTTTTCATTTAAAGTCACTGCATGAATAAGGAGAACCTTGCAATGTACCGAAGTTAAAGCTTCAAACAGATCCATGAGAATCCCAGAATGAGAAATGATATCTACAACGAACCTCATCATAGACTGGACATGTAAAAGATAAGTGTTTCATGTTTCTAGTTCATAAAATCATTTCATCTTTTGGGATGTGATGATTTGTCTCAACGCCAAACTAATGAGAGAAAACCTGAAGCTGGCTCAGGTATGATTTTAGTCCAAAAGACAGATTGAAATGACCCAAATCGTAAATAACCTATTTTTGTCTTTAGATATATGTAAAAATAATGCATACATTTGCCCTGAAAAGTTACATGAAAATCTGCCCAAGCAACTCTTAACAGGTAGATTAAATGGTGGTTATGGCTGCCTCCTTTGCTGAGAAACAAGAGAAAACACCCACAAAATAACAGAAATAGGGAAACAACGATCTTTGACACACTGAATTATTTTAGAAACAGCTACATCAAGTTCTTAAGGAACACAAAATTACTTCAAGAGGGAAGAAAATATCTAGAAGAAACTGAACTCTGCATCTTCAAGGCTTACATCTTTCAAAATTTTGTAGAGCCAATCAACTTCAAGGAATTGTAGCCGCCTCTTTGATTTAAAAGTGTTAAAATTGGAAACTAGGGAAAAATTCCATTTTTTGATAGCTCCAATTGGGAAGATAATTGAAACATTGAACTCCTCTCTTCAAGAGGACCAAAATCGATATAAATTTTGTCTCATTTGGACAAGCGGAAGTGGGTTTTTTATTTTATCCTCTCACATGTAATTTTTCAAGCTTGGCCCCTCACCTTATGTTGGCTGAATTAGCCCAAGAGACACATCTATAAATAGGGGAGCCTTCTCCCTCATTTGGACACATTATAAGGGCTTGATCTATGGTTGAGGCAGCAGTAGTCTTCAAGGAGGACAAAGGAAGGCATGTTGTTGGGTTGGCTTCTGTTCTAGGGCCGAGTCTTCCATAGATGGACAGCCGCAAGTAAGGAGTATCTTGTTTGGGTTATCTCTCTATTGTTGGCTCATAATATGGTAGGAAAAGTTAGTTTTTGGGCTCTTCTCTTAAGGAGGAACCCTCTCCTCATGAGGCCGCATCACTGTCCTCTTATTTCTGTTAGGGCTGCTGCAGATATCTCAAGGAATGGAGGTCGAGATTCCTATCATGGTTAGACTCTCATTCTAATCAAAGATCCTTATATCTTAAGGTAAGCTGCAGTCAAGAGGACGAGCTTTGGATGGTTATTAGTGATTCTTGTGAATCCTTAACCAGTCTCAGGTGGATGAATATATTCAGTCCTAACTAGACTTATCCTTCTCAGCTATCTACAGTTCATGCATAGATTACAGTTGTGAGTAGATCACTATTTTGTATATTCTTAAGGGATGTCATGATGAGATCTTCAGATTGACAAGTCAACATTGAATTTGAACCATTGTGCTTTCCTCTCTCTCTGTGCTGAACATTTGATGATTAATAATAAGAAGATTTGAACAAGGGTTTTTCCTTGGCTTGTGCCATATTTTTGTGTCTTTCTATCTTGGCTTGTCTTCAGCATCTATCATTTATGTCCTTTCGTTAGTTACTGTCATATATTGTTTTAAGTGATTGCTAATGGAATAATGGGCATTTGGTTGAATGAAGTATCTAACCTTATCAAAGAACATGTTTACTAAAATTAACATGATTTAAGAGCTAGGTTGAGGACAAGCCCAAGACAAAGAGAGAAATCAATAAAGAGATTCAGAAAAATTTCCATGGTCCCATCCTCCTCCAAGATCAAGCAACATTGAATTATGAAGATTTCCAATTTCTGGGTCATATGGATTTGTTGGAATTTATACCTATTGCAGAAGGGGAAGACTTGAAAGTTGATGGAACAACTAATCTGACCCTGATTTGGGAATTTCCTTTCAAGAAGCTCTTAAGGTTGCAGTTCTGTGAATCTCCCTGCTCTAAAAATTCCAGGGTTTAGGGCACTGTTCTTGAAGCTCAAGAAGTTAAGCGAAGAGCTGGAAGGTTAAGGACTCTAGTGCACAAAGTTACATTTCAGAGATGTGAATTACATGACTGAGATACAAGTTATTCCAACTGTGAAGACAAAAATGCAAGACAGTAATGTGAGGTTGATGCCCAGGTTTGACAGTAGTTCAAGGCAGTTTGTGTTATCTTTTGAGGTATGACAACAATTTTCCTGAGGTATGACTGGATGTAACCTTAATCTATGTTAGAAATAGCAGTGACCTTTATGACATGACAAGTGATATGTATATGACAGTAAGCCTGATGTATAACAATGATCTTGATCTTTATGATATATAACCTTGACTAAATGGTAGCAACCTTGTTATAGGGCAGTCACTCTTGTTATATATGCAGTCGCCTTATTACATAACAGTAACCCTTGAGACTGTGGTACATAGTAGCAATTAGGTCATATAATAGTGATACATTTCGAAGTATGACTGATTAAAATGACAGTTATCTCCACAAGATCTAAGCTTTGCTATATACTCATGTGATGCAAAGTAATCTGAGTTATGGAAACTATTATCATTCTAAGCAAGCAATAAACGTGACAATGATCCTAACTCAAGACACCGATATTAAATGATAGTAAAATGTGGCAGACGTGACAGATATATATACCCTTGTACATTGGTGCAGTGGAAATCTCAATTCAATCATGTCAATGCACATTTCAGTTCAAATCTTGTTAAGGCTAAAGATGATCAAGTGCAGTTCTTCGTAAGATCTCAGTTCGAAGTACCACCATGGCTACAGAAAAGCATGAAGCGCAACTACAAGTTGAGTCTTTATTTGAGCTGCGGGATCTGCCTGAACCGAGGCTATGGGTATACATAAGTATCTGGACAGAGCCCTTATTCAAGCTACAATATGTCTAGATAAAAAGGGTTTTTTTGTATATATATATTACAATGTAAAGGATAATGGTTCTACTTCATGTAGCATTTCCAGTTGAAATTATATCTACATATAGTTTGCATTTTTATGAAACCTAGTGCTCAGAATAAGAGATAATTGTCATCCTGATAGCTATCTCTTTTATCTCAATTTTCCTTGATATTTGGATGTCATATAACCTACAGTAATCTTGACCATGTTTCTCATCGTGGTTTTGTGACTACAATATACTTGGGATGTTAACAGTAACTCTACTTTGTGATGTCTCTGACTGGACAATGTCAAATTTCATTTCAACTCACATAAAGTATCTCTTCTGCATAAGGAAGAATGGCATCATATTTACAGGAAAACCTATTTCGGCATCATCATCCACACATACTTACAGTCAGCATTGGAAAAAGGTAATTGGTATGTGCCCGACATCCTTACAAATCATTGAAATTTTGATCTAAGTTGGATCTAGTCATGACCTTGGACATTTGCCTCTCTGCTGAACTTCTAGCCTCTCTTCAATATGTCGAATAAAAGAAGAGGCACAGTTCTCCTATTATTCTAGGCATCTCTAAAGAAAAAGGAGTCAAGCCTTCTATGTGCAAAGGAAACCTTGGTCGTTAGTAAAATCCTATCGCCTTGCTTTTCAGATTTTAACAGTAGCTCGAAAGGTTTAATGCATCTGTTCATTATACCAATATACATGATGATGTCTAATGTTTATGATTGAGATATATGACCTACACCAAGCAGGCTAAATTCTAGTTGAGCCATCTTGAGAAAATCTTCAGTTCTTCAATAGCTTCAAATGTCAAGAAATGAAAGCTTCTGTAAGCATCTGATTTATAGTTCTGGAAAGAAAAATTGAAATCTCATATACAGCCTTAGGAAACTTCAGTAGCAGAACAAAATATCTGTTATAAGGAGGAACAGTCTTCCTGAAATAGAAACCTAAGGCTATCAGCTAAGGATAGAACCCTGCCCTATAAAGATACCTGGTTTCTTCATCATATGTGACATCGGTTCTGTTATGTGAGGTTTTATCCTATGTATGGCTTCTCAGCTTATTCAGTGCAACATCCTCTATGGTACCCAAATTTCAACAAAAAATATCAAGCACAAACTTGATTTCAAACATTTCAAAATACTGCTGTTAAAGACTACAATTCACCATGTTTTCTTAGCTCTCTATATTTTGATTGAAGGGGGTGCACATATTTGGGATGGAAAACTTGAGTATCAAGTTTTTCTTTAGTCTTTTGTAATGAAGTACCAAGTATTATGCAAACAAAAGTGATTTGCATGGATATAAATAGTGGAGGAGCAAGTTCTTTTCAATCCTTGATGGTAATATTACATGCACCACCGATTAGAAAGCGGAAATCACTTATTACTTTGTTTGATAAAATTAATTGTAAAAATTATTAATATAAATTCTTCTTAATTTTAGATCATTAATTTTAATCCGGAAATTAATAAACATAAAATATCAAATATAAATTTTATTTAAAATAACCAAAGATTCTGCTGTAAAAAATTGTAATTCACTGACATTTCCTAAGTCTAGATGTCATTTCATCGGATTAGGCAAAAAAATAGCGCAGACTTTGCAGCTCCGTGGCTCTTATTTTATGAGAATGATGTGTTGGTTTGTTTTAAATTTTTATTTTATGACGTTAATATGTTGGTTGATATATTTTTATTTTACGACGAGGACGGGTTTATTTTGATCTTCATTTCGATGTGTAAACCGGTTTATTAATGAAAGGAAAAAAATAGAAAAACCTTGATTATAGAATTGACAGACTCTCGGTTTAAGAAAGTTCTCAGACTAATGTCAAATTCAAATGATCAAATCCCTCCCCATCTCCGATGTATATTTGTAAAACCATAATGAAAACATAAAACCAATATTTAGCATTTAGCTCACTTTTGGGGCTAATGTAAAGACCAATAGAATGAATGACAATGAATTCTGAAGAAACATTACAAAGTGTCAAATTATCTGCAGAGAATAACCATTCATAGTAATAAACATCGTCCTTCTTAAGCTCCAAGATAGAAGCATGTTAAGCGCGCTGAAATTGCAGGCTGATGCATAGGCTTTTCCACTGTATAATAGAAGAACCTTCGTTTTCAGTCTCAGAAAATAAAGATTACTATTGGTAAAACAAGAGGGGCAGCGATCCCTCGCAATTTGAATGTAGATGGACAATTTCCTGTGAGAGCCACATGAATGTAAGAGGGGAATTGGCATACTGTAAGATTCAGTATCAATATGAGAATCCTTGGTCATTTTCTTAGCTTGCTGAACTGTTAGGGCTGAAGAGAACCCTCTGTCAGGTTGTCCAACATCACTGCTGTTGTGATGCAACACCGAGGTCGAATCTCTGGCATGGTTTGGGATGGAACTGCAGTCCTTATCTTGAGGTTGGATACGTGGACGCATAGCTTTCTCAACTGTTAGGGCTGAAGAGAACCCTCTATCATCGTATCCAAAAACACTGTTGCTGTGATGTGACACCAAGGTCGAATCTCCGGTGTGCTTTGGGATTGAACCACAATCCCTATCTTTAGGTTGGATACATGAAAGCCCCTTGGAGGATGACCTATTGGTGAAGCCAACAACATTGCAGCCGTGATGTGACACCAAGTCTGAATCTCCAGCATGCTTTGGGATTGAACTGAAGTCCCTATCTTCAGGTTGAATGCATGGAATTCCCTCGAAGGATGACCTATGGGTGCTGGCTGAGAAAGGGGCATCCAAATTTGGAGAAATTTTACTTTTGGGAGACCATCCAATCCATTCACCGATAAGGCTTGCAAACCAATTCGGCCTCTCTTCAACGCTACTGATTTCATCGTCTGCTGCCAATTGCAGAATTCGATATCGGGGCAAAGGACTTTGTCATGGCTCAAATGCCTTCATTCCTTGTCTTCCACTATATTCACTGCCTGCCTTGCAATGCGCAGATTACTAGACATTAAAAATATAGGAAAAATGGGCACATTCCTAGGCAACGTGGGACAAATTTGTGATCCACCAGAAGAGCAAGGACTACGATCATGGTGTTGTGACTACGGTATACTTGGGATGTTAATAGTAACTCTACTTTGTGATGTCTCCGACTGGAAAATGTCAAATAGCATTTCAACTCACATAAAGTATCTCCTCTGCACGAGGAAGAATGGCATCATATTTACGGGAAAACCTATTTTGGCATCATCATGCACACATACTTACAGTCAGCATTGGAAAAAGGTAATTGGTATGTGCCCAGCATCCTTACAAATCATTGAAATTTTGATCTAAATTGGATCGAGTCATGACCTTGGACATTTTCCTCTCTGTTGAACTTCTAGTCTCTCTTCAATATGTCTAAGAAAAGAAGAGGCACAATTCTCCTATTATTCTAGGCATCTCTAAAGAAAAAGGAGTCGAGCCTTCTATGTGCAAAGGAAACCTTGGTCGTTAGTAAAATCCTATCGCCTTGATTTTCAGATTTTAACAGTGGCTCGAAAGGTTTAATGCATCTGTTTATTCTACTAATATACATGATGATGTCTAATGTTTATGATTGAGATATATGACCTGCACCAAGAAAGCTAAATTCTAGTTGAGCCATCTTGAGAAAATATTCAGTTCTTCAATAGCTTCAGATGTCAAGAAATGAAAGCTTCTGTAAGCATCTGATTTATAGTTCTGGAAAGAAAAATTGAAATCTCATATACATCCTTAGGAAACTTTAGTAGCAGAACAAAATCTCTGTTATAAGGAGGAACAGTCTTCCTGAAATAGAAACCTAAGGCTATCAATTAAGGAAAAAACCCTGTCCTATAAAGGTTCCTGGTTTCTTCATCATATGTGGCATGAGTCCTGCTATGTGAGGTTTTATCCTATGTATGGCTTCTCAGCTTATTCAGCGCAACATCCTCTATGGTATTTTTTCTATCCTGTACATTTCCATAGCCATGATGATGTGATGTAACGATTGATGATCTTGCTTCGTTGTGAACAAGACCGATGTGAATTTTGATAGCTTATCCCTTGACATGATATTTACTATAAGAAGTTGCTGGGATCTGCTAGTAAAATATTTTGCAGCACCCTCTGGCTTTAAGAGCAGCTCGCCTGGAGCTTTTATTCTTGAAGGAAATCTAATCAAGTTCTTTGTATCACTTCTTATCAGCATGAAAAACAGAGGTACCCGAAATAAAATGCAATGATGCATATCATATTTTATGTCTCTTCAAGCACGAAAAGCAGTAGTCCTTGGGTTTGATAGCCTAGCTATAATCTCATAAAGAATAGATCTTTAGAATACCCAAATGAGAAAGGCTCCTCATTATGTTTCTCCTCATTATGGATTGAGTAATTTGATGCGTTGGTAGTAGTCATCTATCAATTAAGGATCATACAATTGTTCAGAAATAATGTCATGGGAAGATTTCTTCTTCTTGGTTGAAAAAGGACCATAATCCACTTTCAAAGGGAGCTATAAAATCCATGATAACTTTGCTTGTCTGATTCTTGATGAGACTAAGCCATGACCATTGAGTTTAAATGACTCTAATGATCTAAGTTTCATAATTACAACACATGGACCATAGGATTAATAGCAGGTTGAAAATGACTTAATGGTTATAAGAAAGCCTTATTTCCCAACATTCAGAGGGAGATATAATGTTTAATGCCTATCCATAAGATAATGATTCTCTCATTTATCACTATAAGATCAACATTATTTTTCTTCAAAAAGAGGACTAGAATCATGGTTAGAATTTATTAAGAGGGTCTCGGTTGAACATTGAGCTCTGGGAGCTCCTAGGGGCTTGGGGTACTTGTTAAACTATAAGCGACCATAGGGTGAGTGGTTCACATTTCCCTAACAGTACACTGTGCACAAAGTGAGTGGTTCACCTTCCCCTATGATACCCCATGACATGTGTGTAGGGTGAGTGGCTCACTTTCCCCTACGATTGCGGACACATGTGTGTAGGGTGAGTGGTTCACCTTCCCCTACTATTGATGTCATATGGATAGGATAAGTGGCTCACCTTCTCCTATGGCATATAAGCAGGATGAGTGGTTCACCTTCTCCTGCGGATACCCCACTGAGAGATACATTCAGGCATCTTCTTGTGGACATGTTGGTGGGATGTGGTTCATCCTTTCCCCACGTAGGATCCTTCCTACTGTTATTGGTTTGCATGTGGGTAGGACATGGTTCATCCTTACCCTACTCTCGGTGATTTTGCATACCTGTAGGAGGTTCCTTTCCCTACATGTGGTTGTGATATATGTAGGAAGTAGTTCATCATTTCCCTACATATGGTTGTGATATATGTTTCGTAGGATGTGGTTCATCCTTTCCATACATATGGTTGTGATATTCATTTCGTAGGATGTGGTTCATCCTTTCCATACATTTTGTTGTGAGATGTGTTTCATAGGATGAGGTTCATCATTTCTCGACATGTGATTGTGATGTGTGTTTGTAGGATGTGGTTTCTCCTTTCCCTTCATGTGATTATGAGCAGGATTTGATATATTCTTTCCTTGATGATGTTATTGCAACATCCTACCCATGTAGTTCGAGACTCATAGGATGTACCTCTCATCTGGCCAATGAGTTGCGAAATGAGGATAGAGACCATAGCACTATCGATGGATGCATCATGTATTTCTATACTCTCTATGTTAGGTTGCATGGTGTTCAAACATCTTGATCTAGGATCAACTGAGGTTCTACCTCTGGATTGACTTGTGTGAGTGGAGAGTAGCAAGGTCTTGTGACTCACTCTCGATCAATTCTTCTTCATTATTACTTCATGGTTCAACAGAGCTGAGCAAAGATATCTAAGATGTTATATAACATCTGATGGCATGATGATGGATATATTGACAGGTGGAATTCTCCCTAGTTGAGAGGGAGTGTTAAAATTTGCAACTAGGGAAAAATACCATTTTTGGATAGCTCCAATTGGGAAGATAATTGTGGCATTGAACTCCTCTCTTCGAGAGAACCAAAATTGATATAAAGTTTGCTTCATTTGGACAAGCGGAAGTGGGTTTTTTATTTTATCCTTTTACACATAATTTATCAAGGTTGGCCCTCACCTTATGTCGGCTCAATTAGCCCAAGGGACACGTCTATTCATCTTCCATTGTATTATATAAATAAGAGAGCCTTCTCCCTCATTTGGACACATGATAAGGGCTCGATCTATGGCTGAGGCAGTGATGGTCTTCAAGGAGGACGAAGGAAGGTCTGTTGTTGAGTTAACTTTTGTTCTAGGGCCGAGTCTTCCATAAATTTTCAACTGCAAGTAAGGAGTTTCTTATTTGGGTTATCTCTCTATTTTTGGCTCATAATCTAGCAGGCCGAGTTAGTTTTGGGGATCTTTTCTGAAGGGGGAACCCTTTCCTCATTAGGTCGCATCATTGTCCTCCTATTTCTGTTAGAGTTGCTGCATACATCTCAAGTAAAGTGGGTTAGCTTGAAAAAATTGGGGCCAAGAGTAAGCCCTAGGTATCTTTGGAAAAATATATACTATTCCACACATAGAAATGGGAAGAGTAGTTACAAAGGGAATTTAAATTTTTCTATGAGATCCTAAAGCTCCAAAACAAGTAACAATTTTGTTCTAACAATAAATGTGGAGAAAAGGCAACTTCAAAAAAACAACTATTGGAACAAATCTTGAAAAAATTGGTCAAGGAGCTCAATTCCTAAATCTATATGATTAGCAAGTTGAAGGAAGCAAATACCAAAGAGAAGGAATGAACTAGAATATTGGACGTATTTTCGAGATTAGAAGGAGCAAGCACACAACATTGTAAACCCTTAAATAGATGGAATTGTGTATATCTAACAAACGAGATATTCTAGATCAAGGAGTATATAATGAACCAATCAATATCGTAGGTACCAGTAAGCGAAGGAAACCAATGTAGAAATTCATAATAAACAATGCACACTATTCTCTATATAACGTCACTTTTTTACATTTGAACTTTGGTTTTATCAATTCTCAATTGATCTTAGTTTTAACTATAAAAAAATATAAGTATTGGTATTATTCGAGCCACTGATTCATCAATGACTACCAAGGTGACATTCTCACCTTCCTAGCATGAATTTTAATGGGAAGAGAAACTGGGTGCGAGCACTGGGGAGATTTGGAAAAATAACATCCCTTGCATTTAGCATGTACGCCAAAAATAAATCTGCTCTTCTTGGTGCAATCTATAGGTAACATCTCTTGAATCATTAAAAAAAATGGCAAAACATTATTGCATTGATTTGGGCATTCTTGTGGTTTTCGTACTTCTTGATGCTTCATATTCACTTTCTTTAGTAATTTTACTACTATTTCATTGGAAGCCCTCATAGAAACATGCCACCAATAGTGATAAGATAAGACAATTTTAATAAAATATGCACGAGATAACCACAAAAGTGGTTAATTATTCTTTCTATTCATAGAAAATCATCTAGGAATTGCAACTTGCTTCATCTCATCCAAAGAATGACCAGAAAAAGAAAGTCAACGAGATTACAAGAGGATAGCTAACCATTCCATCTATTCATAGTAAATTATCTAGAAATTACACCTAACGTCACTTATTTGACCATAAAAATTAGGCAGACTGATGTGAGAATGGAGCGTCCATTTGTGAGGCAACATTCAAGTTGAGGATAGAGCCAGAGGAATGGACCATCCATTGACCTCACCAGTGAAAAATCCTCATTGGCAATGTACTATTATTATTCTATACCAGGGCTTTTAGACTAGATATGGACAAATGATGACAATACATATATGGAGAAAAAAGAGTACGCATAAGTTCTATGATGGTCATATTAAAGTTTAAAATAACCAATCCATCATAAACAACCAACAATGTTTTGTAGAAACAAACCTGACACTTTCTCTATAAGGACGAAAGCACCATAGAGATTCAGAACTTTCCTGCCCCATGATACTGCAAGTATAAGCTTGCAAATATCATCTTTTAGAAACTCGGACGTAATGCTGAAAGTAACCATTAGCTGTAAGAATGCCTGGACCTCCAACGGCTTGCTAGCATTGGCAAGATTCACATCAACATCGATCCTCAACTTCCACTCATTTGCACTAACCCTCACCTAGCCCTTCGTACTTGGAGACACAACGAACGCTCAACTCTCATTGTGGGATTATCGAGGAGGGGAAGCAACGATTCCAGCAAAAAAGAACAGGCCCATCTTTGGTTCGCCAGCCCTGGGTCCTTCACTATTTTCCCGAAACCCTTGTCATAAAAACCCTCGAGGGCAATAAAACCAGTCGGGCGGGATCAATAGCACTCTCCATCAATGAATGCAGCACATCCCTAAGCACAGTAACACCTTTTCTGTGCTCGACGATGAATTTCAAGAGACCCTCTACGTTCAATTTTTTGTAGAGGAACTTGAGACCATTTTCACTCTTTCCACTTTCAATGGCCACGAGGGTGGCTTTCTTCAGCTCTTCTAACTGAGTGAGATACATTTCATCATTCAATTCGATCGATTACTCTCTTTTGTCCAACAATTCTTCAGTTTCTTTAGTTTTGAGCTCCATATTTTTTCCCTTCTCTGCAAGTTCTTCAAATTTCTTCTGGAGCGAATTCTCTAGTGAAGCATAGTGGTATGTGAGTTCCTTCCATTGGAGAGTGCATTTCTCTATAATGTCTCTTAGGTATCTAGAACTGTAAATTCTTCCTCCATCTGTTGCTTATCCGCCTCCATTGAACACATTTGTGCAGTGCTAAACCCTGAACCCTAGGGTGGCCTAACATTGGCGAAAATGGCTTTGAAACAGAAGTCTCGAGTTTCATTAGTGGCATGAGTAGTTAATGAGAAGAATAGAGGTAGGAAGAGGCGGTAATCCATAATATCCCATTTTGCAAAAAACAACAAAATTGAAAAACATAGTTCCATAGACGTGGATGTTAAAATTTCATTAATTAATTCCTCAAGGCTAATCTTTTTTCGTTTTCCATTGTTTTTTATAACAAGTTTTTGCAAACAAATAAATAATCTTAGGAACATGAGCCTACTCAAGTCAAAGTTTGTTGAGTTGTGGTTTAACCATAATGTAGGTGCATGATTTTTTTTAATATATATATTCCTAAATAAAATAAAAATCATTATATTATTATAACGATAAAGATGGGCTTAAGATGATTTGTAATTTTTTATATATTTTTCCAGTTTTGGTGCCATGGATGTGAGAATTTCTTTCTCATGGGTATTTAAACTAATTTTCATCTTTGAAGAATAGTCAAAGGAATAGTAAATTAGTGATATTGTGTTGGATCCACACTCACATTTAATGTGGAATATGTCTAATCCTATGCATTAGAGCCACCGAAGGGTGCTAATTAACTTCCCTCCCCCATGACACTTAGCATGCGACCCTCATCCATGCATTTTATGAGCTTTATAAACATAATCATTGTCAACGGAGGGGAAGATCCTTACTCCAAGGTGTTCTTCTCAATGCCTATGTGCTTCATTTTTCGTTCAACCCCACTCAAATCCTCTCTCCTTTACTTTGTGTTATATCCCTCATAATAAAATTTATTACATAAGCATTGAAGATAAATGCAACATCTGCCCACTTGCATTCCATTTGGTGTTTCAACCCTCCATGCATTCGGCTTGGCTCTCCAACCCAAATTTATTTTTATATCATCAATGTTATGTTTTTACCCTTTTTTCTATTAGATTGATGTTGGTGGAAATAGAAATAAATGGGATTCAAGGTTGTTTTGTTGAACTAGAGAATGTGGCTTATCGCCCAAGATATTACCCAAAGGCCACCCTTTCTTGCTAATTATATTTCAAGAATTTGGAATTCATCTGAGGCTAGTTGATTTATACTCAGGATACTTCCTTCATCACACCACTCATTTAGTGTTCAAAGGAAACACTTAGCAATAGTTGCAGCTGTCATTTTGAGATCTTCGGTTTCATTATCATGGGTTACCATTCATTGGGCCTTATTTTTCTTTCTTCTCCTTTTTCTTATATATAGGACTTAGGGAATGAGGCTTTCATCAATTTGGAACAACTTATAGATATAAAATTTACATGAATTTTCACTTCAACCTTAGATTTTAGACTTAGATACATCATTCTAGTGTATATTTAATGATTTTGGCTTTCAAGTTTTTCTTTTATTTCATCACAAAT
>CM076574.1:324101967-324232345 GCA_034641835.2 Pinus albicaulis
ATGATTTTTGGAAGTAATCATAAACAACTTGAGTAACTGATATTTATTTTGCAGAAAGTAAACTAATACTAAATCATACACTCATGATTCAGTCCCTCACCATCAGTCCAGCTGTGGCTTTCGGAGGCAACTGAAGATGTCATGCATGATTTAATATATCTAAATTTGCAGAAAAGAAACTAATACTAAACTACACATTTCATAATGCAATCCCTCACCATCAGTCCAGCTGTGGCTTTCGGAGGCAACTGAAGATGCTATGAGCAACTTAATATATCTAAATTTGCAGAAAAGAAACTAATACTAAACTACACATTTCATAATGCAATCCCTCACCATCAGTCCAGCTGTGGCTTTCGGAGGCAACTGAAGATGCTATGAGTAGATTAGTATATCTAAATTTTAACTACTGAAGCAGATAAACAAAACTGAAATCTACAAAGCAATACTGAAGTTAAACAAAAGCTATGAAAAGCAAACTAGCAGCAGAAAAATGTTAGTTCCATGTCATTAGTCAAAAAAGCTATGAAAATGCCCAGGCTGCCTATCTAAAACCTGAAAAACATAAACACTGATCAGTGATTAACAATCATAAAGCATGAAAGACAGAAATGAAATGGAAATTATGGAAGTATATAAACAGAAATGAAACAACTGCAAAGTATGAACATATGAATGGATTATGATACAATGATTTCTAAAGAAACGAAATGAGAAATATACACTAATACACAAAACCTTAGCTGAGCAGGGGCCCTCTACACAGCCTTGGCAACGGTCCTCAAATACGAATTAAGTTGAAAAACAGAGTCTTCTCATATTTAAAAAGCAGTCATTACAGAATGGTAATGTTACGGCACAAGTGCAGCGTAATCACTACAGAGCAGACTAATCAAAAGATAACAGAGACTACATTCACTAATATCGACTAACTTCATATGCGTATGCAAATGCATTATATATAACAACAAACTATAACTGTCTCCTAAAGTTCATGCTAGTGGAGAGCACGTAGACCACTACGTCCACGGATATAGGAGCATGACCGTGTTGGAAAGTAAATCTACGAGAGGTGGATGCTTGAATTCGACTCTAGAACCCTGTACAGATGTCGATTTAACCTCCGCAGGCTTAGAAACGGCCGTATGGGTCTTCATGTGACACGAAACAGAGTCCGGCTGACATGAAACTCCATGGTTGACTTCCATGTGGACGCCTTTGACCGTGGCTTCTTTGGACGAGTTTGCTTGAACCAATAGGACACGAACCATGTCCACGTCATTCTTGACCTGCCCATGTGGCTCGTTTCCCTTGTAGACACCTGTAGCATAGAGTTTCACAAAATAGCTGCGGAAAGTTGCAGCAGCTGCGGAAAGTGGCAAGATTCCGCAGTTGAATGAACAAAATCTAGATCAAATAGCAAACACAAAAATATAATTAAAAACCATGTTAGATGCTCTTTTGCACATGATATTGACAATTTGGGAGGTTTAGGTGAGTGAAAAAGGTATGGAAAAATGTATGGAAAAGATGCAAATTTGGGACTCAACATACCCCCACTGTGAAGGTGTTGCATGTCCTCATGCAACAAAAATTTTGATACTCTTTGTTCAGTTCATGTGCCTTGATACTTCAGCCAGCACATCCAATCCCCTTCTCTTCTTCTTTGGTACTGCCATCATTCTGGGTTTCTTCATTAAGCACCTAAATTTGATATTCACAAGTGCTCTGCTCAATTTCTAGCATTTCCTTTTCAATTTCTTATTCTTCTTTTGCCATATTCCCAAATGTAACATAGTATTATCATGGATGATCTTGTCCAGCTTGCCTTGTTCTTTCAATGTTTCATTTTCATTTTTGATGTGCCTATTTAAAAGCTCCAGCTCAAAAATTTCCTGTTTTAATGATTGGACCAAATCATCCTGCAATGTATGTGGCTGAATGGAAGAAGTACTTGGACTTGTGGCTGCCTTTTCCAAAGATTCTATATAGTCATATACCTCCTGCTGCTTGGGGTCTATTTCAGGTGTCATTTTTATTGGGCTGTCCCCAAAATGCTGTGAAGGAGAGTTATGTTCAAAATCTGGCCGAGGAGGGCTTACATCAATATTTTGCTGAGAATAAGATGGAGTATGCTCATTGTCTAATTGGGAATGAAATGAACCAGGTTCACTAACTGACTGAGATGGACTATGGTCAGTTGGGGACTGTTCAGATGTCTCCTCACCCAAATCAATGAAATGAGGACCTTTAATTTGCGTTTTTCTCAATTTTCCCTTAAGTCTGCTGCTTCTCCTCACACGCTATGGTACACTATCCTTTTGTTTTTGTTTTCCTTTTTTTTCCTTCTTGGATATAGATGACTGTTTTTGAAGATAGACTAATCTTTCAGATAGCATTTGATGATCTTCTTCTTCAGAAGAAGGAGTTCTATGTACAGCCTCAATAGTTTCTTTTCCTTTTGGTGTTATTGGCTTCTTACCTTTGATTTCCTTCTTCTTCCTTTTTACCAATCTCTCTTCCCTATCAGTTCTTTCCATAGTAGTAGTAGGAGTGTTTTGGATTTCCTCAATTGTTCTTTTCCTCCTACTTCTTCTTGCTGTGCTAGCTGCGGGAATTTCCTGAGTAGAAGTAATTTGGGTTTCAACATTTATTCTTTTTCTTCTACTCCTCCTTGTTGAACTACCTTCAGGAATTTCCTGAGGTTCCTCAAAGAAATTTCTAACCAGAAATTGTTCCCATGTGTCTTTTCTTTCCTTTAACTCTTTTTCAATCAGAATTTTTATAAGGCCGTGGTGATATAGATGAGGCTCTACATCTCCTAAGTGTTTTTGAACAGTCACAACCATTTTCTTCAAGCTATTGAATAGAAAATATGGGAGATTGAGAGTTTGGTTTTCTAGAAAATTCATCAATAGCCTGGTATGGTACATGTACATGGACCCAAAACGGCCTTCACATGTAATGAATTTCTGAACAATTAGCAGTAAAGTGGCCCATTCTTCTTTCAATGCATGCACAAGAATTCCTCTTTTAAAAACAGTTATATCCATACCTTGGTTTCGTAAGATTGTTCTCCATGCCTCATCACTGATGCTTTTATTTTTGAACCAACGCTCTCCCTCCTGAAGAAGTTCCGTGGCTGTTGCTATTGATGCTTCATTGACCGAAAACTTGAGGTCTCCAATTTCTGCTTCCGAGCCATCAAATGACCTTGCAAATGCTTTCGTAACTTCTCTGTGATAACCTCTGAATTTCTGAATAAAACGAAGCCATTTTGCTTTCTTCAATATCTCCTTTGCTTGCGGATATCCCTCTATAAACTTTGGTCCTTCCGGCTCTGCCCTTAGCAATTTACCCATTTCACTTCTCTGTTTTTCACAAATTTGCCTTCGTGAGGGTTTCAAATGGAAGTAGAATGGTTGAATGCTCAGGAACGAGCACAATGGTTGTGGGGATGTATCATAAAATGGGAATGAGCACCATAAACGGAATGGAGTGAGACTGTGGGTAGATATACGGGAGTGAGAATGAGCAAAAGGAACGAAACGGAGTAAAACAGAACAGAGTGGGGTTTCGAAAACATAACAAAGATAGGACTGAGTAGATTGATAGAATATAACACATTCAGCCACATTTTGAATTTTGGTGGCTATGAAATAAATGTGAACACGTTTCAATCAACGGTTGTGACTTGATGCGGCTGTAAGAGTCCTTGGTCAAATCAAATACGCTTCATTATCACCGGTGGGATATTGGATCATGAGTGAAAATCGGGGTTTAATGATGAAACCGTTTGTGAATAAATGCAAGAGGATAATATGGAGATCGTGAAAGGTTACGTAACTGTCAATATAATCATTGCGCGTAATGGATAGAGCTCATGGTTCAAAACTATATAAAAATGTGTTTTTCAATACTATTTGAAATAAATTTTATTCATACCTTTGGAATCTTTGCCTTTTCCTTTGGTCTTCAATTGGTGTCTTGAATGCTCCATTGATCCTCTCACCTGCATTTTATTTCATAATTATGGAAATAACATCTGACTGTACATTCTCTTTGAAAACAGAGTAGTAGCTGCGGAATCTGCTTCTGGCTGCGGAAACTGGAGTCAGCTGCGGAAACAGATGTCAGCTGCGGAAACTGACACAGCTATTACTTTGATGAATGGAAATGAAAAAATGACAAATGACCAGATGGAAATGGTCATGAAAAAGATTTTTATTGATGGAATGGAATGAAATGAAGTGAATGAAGTGGAATGAAATGAAATGAAATGGAATGAAGTGGAATGAAGTGGAATGGGTGGTGACAAAGCTTGTGAAATGAAAGAGAGATTTTTTTTTTTGGAAAATATAGAGAGTCAGGTGTCCCTGATTTTCACCTTATATTTTCTGTATAAGACTGCCAATCAATGATTGGTTTTCAGGCTTATACCATTATTTTTTATTTTTTATTTTTTATTTTTTTTATTTTTTTTATTTTTTAACTGAAAAACAAAAGCTAGGCTGGTGGAGAAGAAGAATTCTTCTGTACCAGCCTGATTGCAGAACTTTCTTGAAACATCTTGACAAAATCCTCTTTTGAGAGTGGCTTATGATAAAATTTCAATCTATGGCCATTCACAATAAGAGGAGTTTGAAACTCATCAATAGTCTTGATTCTTACAGCTCCATTGCTAAAGATCTTGTCAATCTCATATGGTCCAAGCCAATGAGTTTGAAATTTCCTTTGAAAATATTTAAACTTGGAGTCAAATAGCAATGCCCAATCTCCTTCTTGAAACTTCTTCTCTTTGATATATTTTTCATGCCATTTAGTTCTTTGATATTGAACTAGATCAGTTCTTAGAATTGCTTCTTGTCTGATCTCATCTAGCTCATTCAATTGCTCCATTCTATGCTTTTGGGCTTCTGATAAGTCCATTCCCAACTGAACTGCTATCTTGAAGGTATTGACTTGGAACTCAATGGGGAGCAAGACTTCTTTCCCATAAACAAGTTCATAGGGAGAATGTCCTGTTGTATTCCTCCATGTAGTTCTATAGGCCCACAAGGCTTCTGGAAGCCTTTCTGCCCAATCTCTTCTATGTAGATGAACAGTTTTGGTGATGATACTTTCAAGAACTTTGTTTTTGGACTCCACTTGACCATTTGCTTGTGGATGGTAAGGAGTAGATCTTCTGTGCTTGATTTTGTATTCTTCCATCAACTTTTCCACCAAATTGGATGTGAATTGGCTCCCCTGATCTGTCACAATTTCTCTTGGAACACCAAAGCGAGTAAAAATATCCTCATAAATAAAATGAACAACTGAATTTTCAGTAGCAGATACTAATGCTTTGGCTTCTACCCATTTAGTAACATAATCAGTACAAACCAATATATACTTCTTTTGCTTATATGGTGGATTAATAGGTCCTATGAAATCTAAAGCCCATTTTTCAAAGGGTTCGATGAGTACCTGTGGTTGCAATGGCATTTCATTTGAAAGGGTAGGTTTCCCTACTCTTTGGCAGCTGTCACACCTTTTGACATATTGTTTTGCATCTTTGAAGAGGAAAGGCCAATAATATCCTAAAGAGAGGATTTTATAGGCCGTCCTTTTGTCTGCAAAGTGTCCGCCGCATGGTTCATCATGACATGCCTTAAGAATATCAGGCATTTCATCTTCCCTGACACATCTTCTGATCACAAGATCCGGCCCTGTTTTAAACAATTCGTTAGAAATCCATGAATATTTTGAACTCTCCTGAATAATCTTTCCTCTTCCCCCTCCCCATCCTCTAGCAAGGGATCCTCCTCGCCCAGAGGGAGATAGTGACGACAAAGGTTCAGCTTTTACTCTATATAGATTTTCCCTATCTACCATCAAGTCAAATGTTCAGCAATTGTGCTCGTAATGACCTAGTGACAAGAAAAATCTGCACCATTTTTTCTTAATTTATGGGACATATAGGCCTAACCGTCGGCAGTTATCTATATCATATCTTCCTGCTACCCGATAATCAGTGCACCATACTGTGGGGGTACTTGGTCCAACCATGTCTCTAGGGCATAGAGGACCTGGTCCCCTAGCCTACATGTAATCTGATAACAAAGTTTATTGATCCTTAGTGTGGCCTAACACCCTGCAACGTATACACCAGACATCCGTGCTAGCTTCTTTTCCTCGATCTCTTCACAAATTCTAAATTTCTAAGTGCATCGCTTCTAGCTGGTTCTGGATCTACAATGCCACAAATTGAGTATCATCTCTTGGCACAGCTTCGAGCTTCATGGAAATATCTAGTGCTTCTTACTGGGAACCGATATTTTGTTGACCCATAGTTCTGCACAAATGTGGTAATAGCATGGAAATGAACCATTATTTATGTTATTTTTACACATAGACAAATCCTCCGTCACTAATTACTTTCTTCAGCCATTGGTTAGCTTCCCAAATAGATTTTGTATGTCCCTTATTAATATCTTTCAACTCTACAGCACATTCAGCATAGGACTTAGGCTTCCGGAACTGTTTCTTCAAGGCATCCTTAATCTCCTGTATTGAAGGATTCGCATGCTGACCAATGTACCCCATGAACCAATCTAGGGCCCTTCCTTCAAAGGCTATGGATATTTGTGCTCGCTTGACAACATCATCATTAATATTCTGTGTAGTCCATACTGACTCTGCTACAAACCATAATCGTTCCATATCCTCATCCCCCACGCCCTTAAAGGTGGGTAACTTAATGTGCGCAGCCATATCGTCTACAGGTGGTGGCGAAGGTGGGGTAGGAGAATTCTTAACCCTTGCATGGGTTTGATAGTGGCGTAGTTGTGGGACTAGTCTCTACGTGCACATCCCCGCCCTGGTTGAAGTCGGGCGAATCCCTTAGAGGACTGTATACTGATCAATCCCCTTCTTGATTAATCCAGTAGTATTTACCACTTCATGTCGTGTTTCCACTCTAGTCAGAGGTCATTCACTCAATGTGACTGCACAGGACACCCTTTTCACATAATAACATCTTAATCAGCAGCGGCAATGTTTGCAAGAACTTACCTCTAAATCCTTTGAAAAACCTTCACTCAGCTTCAGAATAGGACACAAACTGATCGACTACAAAATCAATTACAAATCCTCCCAAAACAATATCCACCCAATGATCTATAGTCTGGGTGATCTTGTTATCATCCTTCTCCAACTATTAAATCAATTCATGGGTCTACTATGTGACCTGATCGTCTTTCCAACAGGTTTGGAAATCCACCAACCTTTCCAACCACTCCTGTAGTTCATGAGAAAAGGTTATGAAGAAAATTTTGTGCACTTCTATAAAAATGTACATGTTCTTCCACTCTTCAACAGTTAGCTTCTAACTTCTATTCTCTTTTAGAGAAAACTCCTGAATCTGGTTTTCAAACATATCCTCAAGTTTAGGCTTCAATGGTTTTCAATGACCCCATGGCATTACCCGATCTCTCTCTCAAAATTCTCCTGGTCCTCGAAATGGATCCATTTGTTGGTTTGAGGGGTCTTTACCCAGGTTCGGCTTTAATTTTTACCGAAAAAACCCATGTACTACTGGCCCTTTCGACAATGGCCTTCTTGCACAGGTCAAGGTCTCACCCGAAGTAGTATGGGAGGGTGCTGGAACCAGGCTTCTGCACCTTGAGAGAGAGAAAGTTAATTGAAGTGGGTCCCTTCAGATCTAACAGACCTGCACTGGAGAAGCCCTAACACAGAAACCCTTAACAGTATATCGGTGGAATATCTTCAGTGAAGCTCATAAACCATTAGATAGCATGTTAACAGAAGCAAAGCAACTAAATCTAACTAGATCTATGCATTCATCCTTTATTACAATATCGCATTCACGTGCACATCAGTAAATCATCCACATTCAACAAATAGATATAACTTTAAAAATGACACAGAGCGCATCCAATAATCATAACACAGAGATACTCTAGCTATCACAAAATAGTCTTCTCATTCATTAATATCCAGATCCATCTTACAGACTCTATTTACTAGCCCGCACACACAGCCAACGAATTCTGCACACATCATGAATCAAGGTCTCTGCCCACATAGCCAATAAGAGCCCTTACCAAGACAACTGACACAAAATATCCACAGATTTGTATCCAGGCTTAATCCAAAACTTAGCCTCTCTCTATGCTTGATTTATCCATCTATTTATAACATAATAGCCTGTGCTACTCTATGGTCTGCACACCGTGGTTTGCGGACTCTTGGTCTAGTTTTTTACCCATTACAATTAATTGGGGCTTTGACCCTCCCCAAAGCCCCTATGCTAGACTATATTATTACAAAATATTACAAAAATGTTCCAAAAATTCTGCTAGGGGACCCTACTCCAACAACTCCTATATATAGAAAGGAGGTTTTTTCATTTGTATCATCAAAGAATTTTTCATTTATGTAATTTAAAGGAGGTTTCCCCCTAGACGTGGTTGATTTCTAAGGTGTTGATATCTCTTTTCTTCTATTTTTGGAGTTGGTTTCATAACACAGTTTCTTGCGATGGTGCATGATGATGTGTTGTGGTTGGGAGAGTGCATCCCTTTGATGTTGCATTGATCCATAGGATCACGGGTCTACCTGCTAAAGGAGTTGACCCTATTTTTTATTTCGGCAGTAAGGCACAAGAGAAAACTGTCACAAACCAAATCAAGAAAAAGTATCATCTTGCGAAAGATTCTAGGTTTTGTGGTGGATGAAATAAATGACCCAGTAGTTCGATTCGGTATGCTCATCTTGGCCTACAATATTATGTGCAACTGTAGACCAAAGGAGGTGCATGCGCATGTAATTTCTCTCGTTGGACAGTGCGAGAAGGGAATTATTTACAATTGTTCTAGCTATCTGTGTAAGGAGTTCTTCGAAAATGTGTGCGAAACATAGGAGGAAGGAAAGAAGTTTGATTATGCTTGGCCTTTATTGTTGATTGTGTTGATTGGGTGGAAGACGTCCGAAGATACCTAGTTCTCGAACATCGAGCCTTATATGTGCGAGGTTGTGTGCTATGCCACCTTATTTAAATCTTCAAACCTGGTGCGCACCAAGGAGAACAAGATATTTTGGGTTCTTTATGCTGCCACTCTTTATCAAGATGTATAGTCAAAGCAGTGACTGTCACCCATGCTATTTGATTAATATAAGATGGTAGTTTACTTCAAAGCTACATTTCACAACATGAATATCCATGCAAAGGATGTCGTGGAAGGAGTGTAGTATGAGTTACCATACTTAGTGACGGAGGATGATTTTCTTAGAGTGGCGACAGAATGGACGCCTGCCATTAGTGGAATTTGAGGTCTAAAATGGGCCTCCTATAAAAAATGTACAACAAAAATAAAATTTATAAGAACTAATAGGATTCAATATGATGATGTCAACCATGGGGTGATCTGAAAATGAAATTATTTGTACTGATGTTCAAAGTATTCATTTCGATTAAATTAAATGTGCAAAGTGTTTATAAGGTCTTGCAAGTGAAACAAAGTGTTCTTGGTAACTGTTTATGAATTTAAGTGTGAGGGAGTGTTATTTAAATTTACTATTTAACAACTTGAATCTAAAATACACAAGAGAATAACTTCACCATAAACACACAGCAATATGATGAGGCAGTTCACCCCTCCTGGGCTACATCTGTCGGGTCCAAGGCTCCCAATGGGCATGTCCTTGATATATTATGATGTTCAAATTGGTAATACAGTGAGAAAAATGTCTAAAAAGACCAAACCAGCTGTGAAAATAAATTTAGAACATAGAAATAAGTATAAATTGGCTTTTGTTTCACCTCAAATGGTTAAGCATAGCCCAAAACAACTCCAACTCCCTCTAGGCCCTGATGGCTCTCCAAGCTTCCCTGAAGAAAAATTACCTAAATATCAACTCTGTTGGCTCTAAAACCTATTCCAATGGCTCCATAATGCTCAGAATAGTTGAAATTGACTAAAATTTCGTCCAAAAAGGTTCAGTATTGGAGAATTTATGACCAAAACAGTATTTTCCCAATCTTGCCTAAAAAAAACTCCACTAATTTTGGGCTAATTGGAGTTAACCCTGCTAAAAATGGCAATGCCACCAAAATTGGTGAACTCCGCCCAAATTTGTCGGAACCGTTGGAAATTATCATTTAATGTCAAAAGGTGCGGTCACATTGAGTTTTCCGTTAGGACTACCGAATTAGCCGCAGCCTAATGGTTTTGAAACCATTATATTAAATAACGTATAGTTGTCACATGCTTTGTTGTATGGGTAGTTAAGCCCTTAACTGCTGACGCCAAGACGTGAGCCATGGTTCTTGGGCCATGGTCTCGTGGATATGGGGGTTGGCCCCCGTTGCCGCCCATCCACATTTATTTCAAACCTTAAATATAACTTGGGTGCATAACATGTTAAGGCTTAATGCATACGAAAATTAGTTAGGCGCTTGAGTTTGCAGGCAAGAGGTCCCCGTTTCAAATCCTGCGGACTCCATATATCCTGGCCATGACCCCTGGGCCACGTGGCGGCCTCCGGGCCTGCCACATGGTAGCCTCTCATTGGTCCAAACACAAACGAAGTCAAACCATTTTCCATTCACTGAATGCCAAGTGTCGAAGCCTGATTTTCCCATATGGAATATTCCAAGGAATATTATTTTTTTAATATTCCAAATTCAAAAGTCAAATCTAGTCAAACTCAGTTTTTTGAAGGATATTGTAAACTTCAAGCCTGCATAACTTTCACATACAGTGTCAAATTTGAGTGTCGTTCATGGTGCCAGGATTGTATCGACGAGGCCTATCTAGTCATTCTGGTTTCAACCAATTCTGAGCAATTTCAATTTTGAAATTTTTTTCACTTAGGACATAATCACCTGATCATGGGGGATGATTCACCATTTTTTAAGTAAAAAGGTAAAAAGATTAAAAAATAATAAAATAATAAAACTAATTTTTAGACTCGTATTTTCAACTTATCTCCAAAAAATTTTACTCAGATTTCAAGAGGGAGTACTCATCGAATGAAAAAATTAATTCCTCATCCAAGGAGTACCCATGTTGAATACTTTCGATGACACTACTACCCGAAAAAAGAGAAATACTTTAAAAAAGGGATTGTAATCATGTTTTTCATGTATTTCTCATTTTTCGTGTAGTAGTACACATCAAAAGTATGAAACATGGGTACTCCTTGGATGAGGAATTAAATTTTGCATCGAATGAGTACTCCCGCTTGAAATTTGAGTAAAAACTTTGGGACATAAGTTGAAAATATGAGTCAAAAAAGTAGTTTTTTCATTTTTCCCTCTAAAAATTGATCATGTAATCAAATCTTATTTTATTATTTCCACTATTATTTTTTAATTTCCTTAGGAGGCCCATTTTAGACCTCAAAATTCCCCAAATGGTGGTTTACCCCTATCACACCAACGAAGCCATGCACTGGCAGCCAGATAGTTAAAACAACAGAGAAGGTGACCGAGAAAGAAGAAATACCCATTACTACTGGCGAGACCATTGACCTTGAAAAAACAACAAAGCCAGGAAAGAATGGGTTTGCACCAAATGACATATAAGAAGCAGAGACCTCTAAGCAAACTAAGCGCATCTCTCAGGAAATTGGTAGATCAAGAAAGAAGCGAAAGGGTTCCAAAGATGTTCAGCAGGAGGTCTTAATGTTGAGAGAATATGATCTACACGAAATTGTGAACATTGTCACACATGCGACCGAGGATCACTGGACTGACATGGAGGTGCAATACAAGACTGCACTGCAAATTGTTTAGGTTGGAATCCAAGAGATAAAGATGCAGGC
This sequence comes from Pinus albicaulis, assembly GCA_034641835.2. NCBI lineage: Eukaryota > Viridiplantae > Streptophyta > Pinopsida > Pinales > Pinaceae > Pinus > Pinus albicaulis. Next base: position 324,113,797 of record CM076574.1, read on the forward strand.
GGTCTAGATACAAGCGAGCATAGCTGAGGTAAGCTAGACCAGCACGCAAGTCACAAGCGCACAACCATTAGATGTTGCATTACCAGCCACCAGGGATGTCTGCCTTGTCCAAATCCCTACACCAGCTATTCAGGTGGATGCCAGTCGGCATGCCCAATTCCATGGAACGTGTGATAAAATATTAATCTTTCTATGTTACCTATAGAGAAGTTTTACTTGATGCACTCAATGATCGCAGATGAACTTCAGTACAGAGAGGCTACTTCTCACACCCTTACAATGGAATCTCAGAAGCAGCATACCAAAAATAGCAAGCATCAGAAGTAGCTTACCATGAGGCCTAAGCCCAGCGCCTTGCACTGGAAGCCAAAATCCATCATGTATGTTGCAATGTTCCAGTAGTCCTGGCCACAACTGCACTAAAGGAGAAATTGGAAGGACTGGTTGCAGCCCTGAAGGCCTCACACACTGAGGTGCAGACCGTCATAACAGAGTACGAACAATAAATCAATAACTACAAACCAAGTTGCAACCTAAGACTCCCCTAGAGGTCTGTGCCCAAAGCGCAGCCAAGGAAAAACAAGCCCAAGATAGTACCGCTCCTACAGTCACCCTATGTAATAGTATGTTATATGAAGCTATGAATGTATGGAAATCAGTGCAAAATGATCCAGTAGTTCAGTAGTTTTTCAACACGTTGCATCAGAAGCAACATCATTTTGAAGTGATCAAGATAGTGGCACCGACCTTGGTTCTTACTTAGCACCTAGCTCATTTGCAGGAGTGTCAGACGATACAAATAGATATTGAAGAGTTGTGCCAGAAGGAACATCTGCTGGAAGTACTATGCAACTGTGGGCTAAGGAGGCTCTTTAGCTTTCATAGACACTGGATAACACTTTGAAGACAATTCAGTAGACACAAAGCAGCATTGAGATGGCCACTGAAGGGCCCACCATAAAAAATTATTTCAGCAAGTGCAGGGCACTGCAGCGCAAAGTCTGGAATTATTGATCCCTCTAAAATCTTCTATCAATGTGCTCCAAGAAAAGATCAAGGAGTAGCCACCTTAGTGACTCAGGATGAGTCACATGTTTTTTTGGGGGGCCTATTGGAGTGGGATCCCCTGGGGCACAATTTTTTATGTAATTTTGTATAAGATTGTTAAGCGCACTACATGAATGAGTCAAGGGGCTTTTGGGTGGTTCAAAGTCCCTATTTTTGATGTAAATGTTTTTAAGGGTAAATTGTGGGCCTCAAACCATGGTTTGAGACCATAGTATTTGCGCGCATGTTATGAAACTAGCTCCAAAAATACAATAAAAGAGATATCAACACCTAGAAATCAGCCACTTCGAGGAGGAAACCTCCAATACATTACATAAATGAATAATTCTTGGATGATACAGATGACAAAACCTCCTTCTATATATAGGGGTCCATGGGGTCACAATATAATCCTATCCGACCTAACAATAATAATGTAAGTGAACAATAATAACAATATGGGGATTACAGGGGTACAATAATAACAATAAGGGGGCTACACTAATAACAATGAGGGACTACACTAGTAATATGGGGACCTAACATGCCCCTCTCCTTCAAAAAAATTTTGTTCTCAATGCTTGAGTAGCTTTGGATGCTTCTATATAAAGTTATCATCCTCCCATGTAGAATCTTTAGTGGGTAAGTTCTTCCACTTGATGAGATACTCTGAAATTGATTGATTTCGTAGCTGTCAAGTTCTTCTTTCTGTGATTTTTTTAGGTTCCAATATGATTTTTCCTTCCTCATCAACTTCTAGAAATATTGTTTGAACTAGAATTTTGTCACCTATAACCTTCTTTAAGCATGAAACATGGAAAACTAGATGCACTCGCGAAGAAGCAGGAAGCTTGAATTTGTATGCCATAGTACCAATCTTTTGCAACACCTTGTAAGGACCATAATAATTTGGCGATAATTTATTATCCTAATTATATTGTTTGAAGGATATCTTTTTGTATGGTTGTAGCCATAAGAATACCCAGTATCCTTCATCAAAACTTCTCTCGTTGTGATGTTGATATGCCGGTTGTTTCATTTGATTTTGTTCCAAATTTAGGTTATCCTTTAAGAGTTGGAGAACTTTTTGTTGATGCTCAATGTGATCTTCCACTGCTTGAACCTTAGAATTTTATCTTAAATATGATGTGATGTATGGTGGATGGTATCCATAAAGTGCCATAAATGGGGTCATTTTTGCTGCAGTATGGAAGGAAGTGTTATACCACCATTCATCCAGAGGTAACCACTTGACCCATTGTGTTTGTTTATCGATACAAACAACATGAAAAATATCCTTCCAAAAAACTGTCGACTATGTTGGATACCATCATATTGAGGATTATAAGATGAGAAATGAGCTAGTTGAGTACCCAAACAAGAAAATAATTATGTCCAAAAATTTCTAGTAAAAATGGGATCTCCGTCACTTACAATAATATTTTGGTTTCCATGTAGCTTTTGAATTGTTTCCATAAATGCAGTAGCAACTATACTTGCTTTAAATGGATGAGATAATGCACAAAAGTGTGCATACTTGGTAAGTATATCAACTACCACCATGATGACACTCCTTCCTTCGTACTTAGGTAAACCTGTGATAAAATCCATTGAAATCTCCTCCCAACGTTGACTTGGAATGGATAAGCATAGAAGACTTGGGGTCTTAATTGTCTTCACTTCATTTTGTCAAGTAACCAAACATTCGCCACCAAACTTTTGAATATCAGATTTAAGGCCATCAAAAAAAAAAATTATTCACCCTATGGTAAGTTTTTAAAAATCCTGAGTGTCTTCCTAAAGGAGAAGTATGCAATTCCAAAAGAATATTTTGTTTTAGTTGGGAATTCTTACAAATATATAACCAATATTTGTACCATAAGAAATCATTTTACCAACTAAATGTATCAGATGTACTAGGATCTTGCTTCAAATTTTGAATGAGTGTCCAAACTTCTTCGTCCTTCTTCGATTCATCCCTTGCTTCGGTTTTCCAATCTGGTTGGATAATAGAAATTGCACAAAGAAATGCTTCCACCTCTTCATCCTTTTTTGAGAGTGCATCTACAACAACATATAGCTTCCCTTTTTTTATAGGATTTCAAAGTCATAACCCAACATCCTTGTGACCCATTTTTGTTGCTCTTCTGAAGATAGTCTTTGTTCAAAAAAGTGTTTAAGACTATCATGATCAATTTTTACCTTGAAGTGCCTTCCCATTAGTTAAGGTTCCCATTTCTTTAGTGCATAAAGTATTTCCAACATTTCCTTCTCATAAATAGCTTTCTGTAAAAACTTTCCTTTGATTGGATGACTTTCAAAAGCAATAGGTCTTCCTTCTTGCATTAAAACAACACCAATTCCATTTCCTGAGGCATCACATTCCACAATAAAGGTTTTTGTGAAGTCTGGCATAGCTAAGACCGGTGCTAGGCACATTGCCTCTTTAAGATGTTCAGAGGCCTTAGTTGCTTCAGGAGTCCATGAAAATGCATCTTTCTTCAATAATTTTGTTATAGGTTCTGCTATTCTCCCATAATTCTTAACAAACTTGTGATAATACCCTCTTAACCCGAGAAATCCTCGCAACTGCTTTATGTTTGTGGGGACTTTCCATTCCTTAATGGCTTTAATTTTGATAGGGTCTACCTTAACACCCTCGTGAGATACAGTATGACCCAGATTTTCCACCTCTTGTACTCCAAAGAAAAATTTGGATATTTTTGCATATAATTGTTTCTCTTGCAATAGTTTTAGTGCCCTGTCATCATGTTGAACATGATCCTTCCAAGACCTATTGTAGATTATTATATCATCAAAAAATACTAGCACAAATTTTCTAAGGAATGGTTTTGAAAATGGAATTCATCAAACCTTGAAATGTAGAAGGTGCATTGGTAAGGCCAAAAGGCATGACCAAAAATTCATAATGACCCTCCACGAATTTGAAATTTTGTTTTCAGAATATCTTTAGTCTTCATTCTAATTTGATGATATCCCGAACAAAGATCCAACTTGGTAAAATAAATTACTCCATGTAATTCATCCAATAATTCATCAATCACAGGAATGGGAAATTTATCTTTAATGGTGAGCTTATTGAGCTCCCTATAATCTGGACACATGTGCCATGATCCATCCTTCTTGTGTACCAATACTACAAGAGTAGAGAAAGAACTTTGACTAGGTTGAATTATACCAGCCTCTAACATTTCTACAATCACACGTTCAATTTCGCTCTTTTGGATCAAGGTTATCTATACAGCCTGATGTTTGGAGGAACAATACCTAGAATCAACTGAATAGCATGATCATGATCATGAATAGGTGGGATTCCTTTGGGATTTTAAAACACCTTGGAATGATTTTCCAAGTCTTTTTGGAGATCAGGAGAAATAGATGATTTTCATGTCGGAACTTCTAGTGAGCATAATTGCGAAATTACACCTCTTTGTTATTTCTTTAGAAGCTTTTTCATGACATTAGAACTTATTATCTTTCTTGGATTCCCTGCGATACCCCGTAATTCGATTTCCTTTCCATCCAAAAAAAAATTCAAGAAAAGTTCTTGAAAATTAAAAGCTACCGTCCCCAAAGATTGTAACCATTGTACTCCTAGTACAACATCAACACCTCCAATTGGAATGGAAAGCATTGGACTATTCAATACATATTCCCCCATGGTTAGCTTGATATTATGGCATTTTCCAGAGAAATTTATAGTTCCTCCATTTGCAACCATCACTTGACATTCTGGTGCTGGGTATAGGAAATAATTCAATTCCTTGGCTACCTTACAATGAATAAAATTATGGGTACTACCCGAATCAATCAGCACTATTACCTTTTTCTTCTTGATATGCCCTTCTATCTTGAGAGTTTGAGGAGTGGTAATTCCTTCCAATTCATTACATGATATGTTCGGACTCATTTCTTCTTCTTTTAGGGTTGGTTCTTGGTGTATATCCTCTTCTTTTGAAGTTTCTTGTTCATTTTCTTCCTCCTCTTCACAATCTATGTAAAATAATTTATTCTCAACACACTTATGACCTTTGGTGTATTTTCTATCACAACTATAGCAAATCCATTTTTCTCTTTTTTCTTCCAATTGTTATGGTGTCAACCTTGTAGGTTGTGGAAGTCTAGGAGTAGCAACACTTCCATCTTTATAGATGTGAGTGGTATGCTTCCTTGTCGCCATAATTTTACATTCAATTTTTCTTGCCAACCTGAATACCTTCTCCAATGAATCAGGTTCCCAAACGCGAGCTTCATGTTGGATGTTATCCTTTAAATTCCCTATTAATACATCAATCCCATGTTCCTCTACAATATCAGTTACCCTTATATGATTTTTTTGGAAGTCCTCAATTTTCTCCACCAGTGAACCCTTTTTTTTGAGATTTATCAATTGGCTAAAGAAGGTGTTTCTCTTTGTATCATCATAATGTCCTATCATTTCCTCCCTAAAAATTGATCAAGTGACAATTTTTTTTACTGGAGAAAAGCCATCGATACCATACAAATGTATTTTGTTCTAAATGAAAATTTGCAATGCGTACCTTTTGTGTGTTTTGCACATTATTGAGATCAAAATATTGCTACATATGTAGTATCCATGTTACGGGATCCTTTCCATCAAACTTCCTCATATCCATCTTTGGAATATGGCGGTTCTTCCATCCAACATTAGAGTTTATGAAATCACAATTAGCATTTATTTTTTTCTCATCATGAGTTTCTTCTACCATCTTTTCGCCATTAGGAATCATTTATTGTATCAACTTTGTCAAACCTTCCATGTCTGCTTTTAGATCATTCTTCATGTTTTCCTTGTTGTCCTTCATTTTTTATTCCATGTCATCCATCTCATCTTCCACGCCATCCATCTTAACTTCCACACCTTTCTTCAAACCATCCATATTCGCTTCCATGCCTTTCTTCAAAACTTCCATTTCATTTTTTGTTTCTCTTTGCGAGAGCGAAATTTGGTGCACTTTCTCTTGTAATTTTGATAGATCATGTTGCAATTCTTCATCTTCATGAGTCATTGTAGAGTATTCTGAGGGCTTAATGGGTGTTGAATTCTTTTTAGGAGGCATTTTAGAACCCAATACTGATATATATGCTCAATAGGCCCTTGTAATCACTTAAAACTGATTTTTCAAACAATACTTATGCAAATTGAAAAAAATACACACATTTTTCTTGATTTTGAGTAGCTCGATATTGAAACTGAATTATCTAACTGATTTCGAATTTTCAATATCTGAAATTTGGCCCTGTAGTATACCTCTTAAGCTTATTTCAAATACCACAGGTCTAACTCGATTTGGATTCTTCAAGAACAAGTTATGCTCAATCTCCCATAATGACCTAATTATGGACTAGTTCAGTAGAGCGAAATTTTATAGAGTGCCATGTGCCATGTGTCATTGTTTCCTCCTTCGGCTCTAAAATTTATACACAGGAAACTACAATCCGTGTACTTGTGGCCACTTTTTACAAAATTCCAATCTGATGCTCAGACAGAGAGTTATGACAATTTTCCAACGGTCACCTCTTTGAGATGAAATTTGGGATCCTGAAACAGCCCTAACTTCCACAGATCCTATCTCCAAAAATATTGTGAATCAAGATTTGAAATGTTTCCACAACGTTCCTCAGGATTTCAGCTTTAAAATTTCAGCTTCTGAACCCTCGTAGAAAAACGTTATAGTGCAAATTCCACGATGATCTGTTTAGGTTAAATTCAGTAGCCTGCAAAAAGCCCTAACTTCCACAGATCATAGCTTAAAAAATATTGTGAAATAAGATCTGAAAACTTTCCACGATGTTCCTCAAGGTTTCAGCTTCACGCTATAAAAATTTCATTTTTTAACCTTCGTAGAAAAATCGTTATAGCGAAAATTCCACAATGACATGTTTGGAGCAGTGAAACCTTAGAATCCAAAGCTCTGATACCAAATGTTATGAAACCAGCTCCAAAAGTAGAATAAAAGAGAGATCAACGCCTAGAAATCAACCACTTTGAGGGGGAAACCTCCAATACATTACATAAATGAACAATTCTTAGATGATACAAATGACAAAACCGCCTTCTATATATAAAGGTTGATGGGCTCATAATATAATCCTAGCCGGCCTAACAATAATAATGTAACTGAACAATAATAAAAATATGGGGGTTACAAGGGTGCAATAATAACAATAAGGGGGCTACACTAATAACTATGAGGGACTACACTAGTACTATGGGGACCTAACAGCGCAAGAACAATATAAATAGGTAGATCGAGTCTAAGCCAAGTAACTAAGTTTGATATTATATTGTGATCTGTATGCGTATGTAATACATTGTAAAGGGTGTTTTTTGGGTTAGGTTGAAAGGCTCCTGATGGCTGTGTGCGCGGATTCCTAGTCCTGGATGTGTGTGGACTTCGCTAGATGTGTGCGTGGAAGGATTATGTGTAAGGAAAGGTTTGATATGTATTGAAAGGATCTGAATTAATATAAAGGACAGATTTTGGCGAAATTCTTGTGTTATTTCTTCGATTTATTTATCTATTGTTTCTGTTTAAGATGATACTGTATATGCATTGTTTATTTATCATTACGTGAAGACATCAACTATGGTTATTTATATATACTCATGATTGATGAATTTTCTTAAGTAATTTCACATTGTTTAGATTTGGATCTGGTTCTATTAGGCTTTATCTACAATGCGACCCTGTCTTATTCTGTTAAGGATTTTGCACATTCTATTATTCTGCCTTATTCTATTGCGCGCATGTGTTTATGATTGATATAAGTCTGAATTCAATTTTTTTAGGGCCACTTCACTATTTTCTCCCTCATGGTGCGGAAACCTAGTTCCAGCACCCCCCATACTGCTTCGAGTGAGACTTCGATCAGCGCAAGCAGGTCATTGCCAAAAGGGCCAGTAGTCGGAGGGTTTGTTTTTTTCTCCATAAACTCTGAACCTGGGTTAGGACCCCTCAAGCCAACACCTCTTTGCTGACCAATATTTGGTTATAATTTGAAAAACCATATAACATTGAAATTTGGTTTGACCCTATTACTCTTTGAAGCATATGATCCATCTTTGGCAGTGGATAATTATCTTTGAATAAAAATTTATTAAGATTATTGAAGTCAATGTTGAGCCTCCAATTTATCATAATTTTGTTGATGAAACCATCCATTTTCGCATCATTCCATTCACCCATTGTCATCATTTTTAACTATATTCATTCATAAACGCCCCAAATTCCCACATACATGTTTACATGGTCTATTATTATTATTTCTATTATTTTTAAATAATTAAAGAGAATTATGCATGGTTTTACTAATGATAGTTTGACAATTCAGGTTTCTACACTGTCTGCAGCTGTCTCCATGGTTGAAGGAGTAGAACCACTCTAGAATGAAATCCAACACATGGAAATTGTCTCTAGAAGCTCCAATATGGATTTTTGTTGGTAAAATTCCACCCAGGTCACACATCTGGACCTCTAGGAAAAGATCAAGGGAAAATCGCAGCAGTTTTGACCAATTAACTTCAAATGCGCTTTCCGAAAAAACTAAAATGAATCTCGCAAAAAAAAAACATGGGTTTTGTTCAGCACGGGTCCAATTAAGTTCTCTACAATAAATTTTTCCATATTTTTTACCATTTGGGAGATATTTTAGGTTCTTTGGAGCCCTATTTTGCAGTTGTCTGAGCAAACATTGTGCACATGTGTCAATAAACGCCCATTCAAGCAAACAGAGGTTGGAATGGACTATGGTTCATCAAATTCATGGAAAATAGGTGTCCATTAAGTTATGATATTTAGCCATATGAATCTCCATGAAGTTACATTGCAACCCTTGTATAAACACTCCATTGAAACAAAGAGGAGAGGTTAATTTTCTGGAGCATATTGCGAAGTTTTACAAATCTGTTTTTCATTTATTTTTTAATGAAGTACCTTGGAGACTTGATGTGCAGCTAACTATTGGAGTAAATATTTTACCCCCTATTTGTGGAGGGCCCCTGCAAACATTAAAGGTTCTTCATTTTATGTTTTTAATGTAGTTTTTTTCATGTTTTCATTTTATCATTTGATGTAGTTATTTTCAAATTTTCAATTTTCCATTTACCGTAGTTGTTTTCAGAATTCCAATTTTTCATTTGTTTTAGTTACTTCGAGAATTTCATTTTGTTATTTGATGTAGATTCTTTGATGAGTATTCTTTTATCATTTGGTTTTTATTCATCCATATTTCCTTTTGAATTTTCAAATTGTAGAGGATTCATAGTTTTACTTCTAGAGCAGTAGTGATTTATTTTAGAGTAGTTTTACAAGTTCATGAGTGATTTATTTCAAGATCATGAGTGATTTATTTTCGAAACAGTAGTGATTGAGTGATTTCCTTTCAGCATATGAGTGTGTTATTTTTAGTTCATGAGTGATTACCTTTCAAGAGCTATAGTGATTTCTTTACAAGTTTCATCGTCATAACATTTCATTTCAAAAACATAAAAATGTATAAATTTTGTTTTCTAGAATTTGATTTTATCTTCATGCACAAGATTGTTAGATAATAAGATTTTTTCGAGATTAACAAATAAATTAGTTAAGATTTTTTCATAAGATAGAGAAAGTTTGTTTCAATTTTTATGAAGTAGAAAGCATGTTTATCTTTAGAAATTAGTTGTAATTTAAGTTTATAAATTTCATTAGGAACATAAGAATAAAAATATCCTTAGAAGTAATCTCTAGAAATCCAATCATCGCACCAATAAACTAAAAGAATAAAAGAGGCTTTTAGCATATATTGTGCACTTGCACTTCACAAGTTTACCAACTTCGGTCGATAATCTATGATAGCAATTTAAGACAATTAAATTGACCAAACATTTTGGCTTCAATGTCGCGGAAGTGTAAATAGGATATTTTTTCTTTTCATTAAAAAAAAAAAGAGCGCAAAAAAAACAAAAAAACAAAACAAAACAAAACAAAGCAAAACAAAAAACAAAACAAAACTTCAATCACCTACCACACCCACTATATCACATGGTGCAGTAAGAGCCACACACCCACAACATGAATTCTTATTTTTTTAGGTAGAAGAAGATATGACAAAGGAGGTTGAAGAAATGGATGAATATGATGAAAAATGAGGAAGATCCTTTTGGATTTCTCATTCAAGAAACTCATGTCAATGGTCATATGAAGAGCATCCCTCCATATGTACTTCCTAGTTTCAAATGTATAAGATTAGAAGACCTAGAAACCTTTCTTTTTGAATTTGAAATAATTTGTAGATCTTATGGATACTCATTACACATTCAAAAATTGAATTTGTTTCCAGCAACATTAAAGGATAGAGCTCTTAGATGGATCATGACTTTAGGAACAAATTCTATAAGGACATGGGATGATATGAAAAGAGTATTTTTGGAAAAATATAAAGATTATTTCATACACAATGACCTTATAAATGAAGTCTTTAAGATGAATCAAAAAGAAGATGAAAGCCTAGAATATTTAATGGAGAGATTTACTTATAATATCAAAAGATATAAATTTCATAATTTAGGATCAGACAGACTAAAAGCCCTACTACTAAATGATATAAGGGGTGAATGGATTGATCTTCTTAATCTAGTGGGAAAAGGAGATGTCTATCAATTGTCATTTCAAGATATTTGTGAACTGTGTAAGAATATATCAAGAGGGAAAGAAAAGTATGTAAGATCCCCTCAAGATCCATTTATGGCAAGAGTAAGTAAGTCGGCATCAGGATTGGTAATTCAAACTGAACTTAACAATTTTCTAAACATTCTTGGTAATTTAAATGAACAAACTAACATGCTAATAATGTAAAACAAGCAAAAAGTTGAATATGTTGCTTTATTTTGCCCTAAATGTACAAAGAAATATTTTTTGCATGAATGTCCAATTGATAACATTAAAATTTGTAAAATTTGTGCAGGATCACATACTACTGAAGATTTTCCATCATTACCAGGATTTAAGGTAGATTACCAAAAGGATAATGGAGTGAATCAAGAAAAAGGGAAACTTTTTTATGTAGCTACAAGAGGACCATGGCAACCTCATCAACCCAATATGATGCAATATCCTTATGTAAATTTTCAAGGTTATGCACAACAATCTCAAAGTAATTGGAAAACACCCTTGCCTTGGAAACCTTGGACATCTCAATCCCAACCTCAAAACCAACCTTGGAAACCTTGGCCATCTACATCCCAACCTCAAAAACAATCTTGGCAGCAAAGTTGGCAAAGGCTCTACAAAGGAAATCCACCATATCCTCAATCTTTCCATCTCTATCCTCAATACCAATATCAATGTTATCAATACCATTAACCTCCAACACTACATCAATTTCACCATCAATCAACCTCAATTCAACCTTTCCTATTAACAAACACACAAGCATCCCAAATATCCATTCCCACTCCACTACCTACACAACCATTTTGAATCCCCAACAATAAAACACCTCAATCCACTTACAATTTTGAGGTATTGCAAAATGATTCACTAGCTTCCATCAAAGAACAAAAACCAAAAGAAGAAGATTCAAATAAGTTCCAAGAATCACGGATGCCTACTGATAAAGAGAAATTTTTGGAACCTGAGACTGAAAAGTTTCATCAATGCCTATCACCATATTCTATCAATGAAAATCACATCTCTAAAGACTTGCATGACATGATAGCAGGAAGCCAAGGAATACAAGATTACATTGAATCTTGGTTCAGGGCAATCATTGGATCCCAATGATCAATTCTTCAGTATCTTCTGACATCATCTCAATCAAGGAAATTGGTATATCATAAACAGGTACATATGAAAGAGTATATTACAAACCTGCATACGAGTTTATCTATCATCTTGTTATAGACATGGTTCCATTGGAAGTATTCATATACTTGAACAAGATATATTTTTCTAGACTAGGACATATAAAAAATAAAAATAAAAAATTAAAGAGAAAAATAAGTCCTATTGTGAAAACCAGCCTGCGCCACATGAGCTTTGCTTGAAAACCAGGAAACTAGCGAGAAAAGTTCATAATAAGTTCTGCAATTTCATGGCGGTTTCAATATTTTATTATGGTTCTTCAAATCATTTTTGGTTCTATGCTCGAGTTGGATGCTGTGGAATTTATTAAGGTCCACCTTTCGACAAATCTTGTCCCATCGACCTCAACACATTATCTGGGATCAAGATCATAGATTATTTTGAGTGCCTTGGAACTTGCATACATCAATGGCAAGCCTCCTCATTGAAAACAATGGGAATACAACAATGTCTCTTGATTTTCAGATATTGCAGGTGACTCTACTTCAACACCTTCATTCATCCCTATCAAGATGCACTTGGGTACCTTGACACTCATTTACATTATTGGTGAGTTGTCTCTCATTGGTTAACGATTTTCATCATCGATCAGTAATCCAATTATTTCTTCCCATGCTCGACTTCGACACATTCATTCGCATGGTAAAAATTGTACCATGAATTTTGGATTTGAAGAATACTAATGGTTTTATGGAATCAAAAACAACTTGCAGTAGTAAACTTTATTGGTTTCTTGTAGCAGCATGCTCATCTTTTTTTCATTCAACAGCACCATGATGGCACCATTACAACACTTTTTCATTCATCTTCATTTTCAAAAAAAAAATTGGGCCTATTTCAATCAATATGCAGTATGTTTCATGGTTTCTACTTCTACATGAAATACACAATCTAAATCAGCAATTCAAAGTGGAGAAAATAATTTTCTGCAAAAATTGTGTTGGAACAGGGTCTACTAACAAGCTGCGAAACTGGTCCATCTTGGATATTTTCGATTAAATTTAATCTAGCAGAGGGGTTTTGGGGTGGGTCAAAGCCCCAAAAGCATTATAATGGGTAAAAGTGTAAACCAGGGGTCCGAAAACCACAGTTTACGAACCACAGGAAAGTCTAGGCTAGATTGATATAAATAGAGGGAAATTTTGTATTGTAAAGGACAGGAATTGATGAGCTATTGATGTAAATTGTGGTTTAAGATATTTGTTTGGGTTTTGGGGAATAGACTCCTACTGGCTGTGTGTGCGCAGATCCGATTCCAGCTGTGTGTGGACCCTGCTGCTGTGTGCACAGGTTGGGAAGGGAATTGTAAGGGATACTTGATGAATGAATGACAAGGGTTGATAAAGTACTGAATCTGTGAGTAATCTATGTATGAATTATTGGTAATTACTGTGCTGTGCATTTCTGTGTTTAAGTTGTGAAACTCTGTGTAATTGTGTTTTTGTACTTTGATCTGTTCTGTTCTGTTTATACACTTTTGGGTTACTGTTATAGAAGCATATATAATTATAGATCTAGTGCACATGGATGCGAATAGAAACCCTCTTGGCTATGTGCAGTATAAGGCAATCTAGGTATCACAGGACCAAAAGCAGCTCTGCTTGCCTTACCTATCCTTTCTCAGGGTGAGGAAACCTGGTTCCAACACCCACCCATACTACTTCGGGTGAGACTTTGACCTGTGAAATTAGGTCACTACCGAAAGGGCTAGTAGTATAGGGCTTTGTTGGAAAACCTTGAGCTCCGAACCTGGGTCAGGACCCCTCGAGCCAACAAATGGTTCCATTGCCGGGACCCTATCATTTTGAGGAGGTGATCAGGTACTGACAAGAGGATACTGAACAAGAGTGAATGAGTGGTAAAAACGATCGAATGGAGCAAGAAAATGATCACTCGACCTGTAGTCTGCTGAGAAGAGCAAGGACGCAAGACTCACGGGAACATAAGCCCTCAAACAAAACATCTGTAGAAGGAGACATGGAAATACACTTAAAGGTACCCACCTTTAAAGGCGTGGTTGATGAAGACATGGATCGGTTTTGGTTCGCAGCTGACTCGGTATGGACGGCACAGGGGGTGGTGAGCGATACTGTGAAGAGAGCACAATTTTCCTTGGCTTTTGAAGATGGAGTGTTGGATTGGTATATGCGGTACATATCTCAAAACAGAAACGCATCCCTTCAAAATATTAAGGACGCCCTAAAACAACAGTTCCGGAAGCCAAATTCATACTCTCAGTTGGTAGCAGAAGTAAAAGACTTCAAGCAAGATACATCTGAGTCAGTGTGGGAGGCCGATCAGCGATTGAAGAAAGCAATCAGGGAAGGAGGGTTCAAGTATGATGACAGACAACACATGGAATGGTTCATCGCCATGTTGCTACCTCACTTATGTATACCAATGGGCCAACATACCTTCGAGTCGCAGGAAAAATCCTTGAAAGTTGCCATGAAGCTCGAAGCTGCACCCAAGGACGACGCGTTGGGGGGAGTACAGTAGATTCAAGAGCAACTCGGAGTTATGCACATGGAGGCTTGTGAACAGACCGGGAAAACAGAGTTAGCACAGACCTCTGGTGCATATGATGTAGGGTGTCTGGCCATACCAAGGACCAGTGTCCCCTATTGGTGGATTACCTACAGGCAGGGGGACCTAGTCCACTGCACCTCGGGTTTGGCGAATCTTCACTCTGGTGCGATGACTGTCGGGTAGCGGGACTACATGATACGGCCCAGTGCCCCCAGCTAAGTATGGGTGATCTGAAGCAATAATGGTGTAGGTTCTACCAATCGGTGGGGCACGATGAGCAGAATTGTCGCACATATGAATTATTGGTAGATCGGGGAAACCTCTATAGGGTACAATCAGATCCCGTGTCGCCGAGATCCCTCGCGACTTTTGGTGGCTCCCTAGTAAGGGGTAGGGGAGGTCGGGGAGGAAGCGCAGGATGGGGTAGGGGGCAGCTTATCTGCTATAATTGCGGAGAGATAGGGCACTTCGCAAGGGATTTCTGAAATCCCACCAAGAAATCCTTCAAATATTGTCGGCAACTAGACCATGATATTGAAGACTGCCCAATATTGATAGCTAAAATGCAAGAAAAATGGCCCACCCCTACGCAGAATGTGCAAAGGGTTAAAACTAAGCTACTCAGGGGGATGGTCACCCAGGGAGAAAGGGAAGAAGTGCACCTCGCAGAGCAAGCACCATGGGCAGGCCCTGCGTAGCTCCCGGCGCACCTCGAGAGAGAGGAAGAGGTTGAGCCCTTTCTAAAGGCATGCTTGAAACTGCTACGTAACTAGCCAGCTGTAGAAACTCTTCAAGTATTACTGCATAGCTTCGCAGCCCAACCCAACAAAATTCCGAAGACCATAGATGTCCACTGGCTATATGGCTACAAGAAACGCACTAGAAGAGAAATGCGGTTGATTGCATAGATTGGCGACTATGAGATGGACCAAGTTATTCTCAACTTAGGGTCGGATGTGAACATACTACCAAAGCAGACATGGCAATGAATGGGCGAACCTAAGTTGGAGTGGTCCATTATCTAACTGTGCATGGCGAATCAACAGAAGATCATCCCACTAGGATGGTTGCCAAGAGTCATGGTAGATATCACGGGAGTAAAAGTCCTAGCTGACTTTGAGGTCATCGAAATCGTGGAAGACGCGGATCCATACCCTGCACTACTCGGGTTGGACTGGGCTATAGACATGGGGGGTGTCATCAATCTCAAAAAGCATAGCATGGTGTTTGAAAACAACGGTACACATGTAATAGCACCACTAGATCCAGTAGAAGGCATGTGGTATACAGAACCAGCCTACGAACAAGAGGAACTAGACCACATATACAGATTGAATACGCAGGATGAAGACAGGGTTAAACCCACAACATACAGGATATTCTGGAGAGATAGTGAATGTTGCTCTGACGTTGATGAGGAACTGGAGAATTGGAAAAACCAGTTACACGAGGTTTCGACGATGCGCTGCCCCTGGTTCGCAAGAACCCTCTACTGCATTTCCTCTGAGGTAAGACATCTACCCCACTTTGATGAGGTTGGTAGTGTCTAGGAATTCCTAAGAACACTAGAAGCTAGGGTGCCAAGAGAACGACGACTCTGGGCCCTTAATCTGGCTATGCGCGGGACACCTGCATGTTGGTGGGACACCCACAAGAAAGCATTCCTGGACTGGGAAATGTGTCAAGAAAGGATGTTTCTACAGTTCGCCCCTCCACCTGAAATACGCACCAGGATGTTCCTCAGACTGGGGACCCCACGCACATCTACGTGTCTGGATGACCAAATGGTCCAACCAAACTACTGAAGAATAGGTCCATCTATTTTTTCATGCCTTGCGTCCTATCCCGGCCACTTGGTACTTAGATGCGGAATTACACCAGCGCACCCTCCACTGGGAAATGCTAAAGGAGGACTTTTTCAGAACATTCGAATTGATTGGGTGGACAGAGACGCTCGAAGAAGCTCTGCATGACATTGATTCATTTTTCTTTAAGAATTCTCCCCACCACGCCGCCCCAACGGTCCTGACATGGGAAGCACAGATGCAAGACATAGCCAATTGTCGGAGCTTGGCAATTGATGAGGAAGAAGATAATCCTTGAAACATTTTTGTCCTGGAATCTAAAGGAGAACGTGTTGTCATGGGACCATCGCTGCAAAATATTGATGTAACGTACCCTCTTAAGCTGCATGAAATTAATATTGGGACGAAGGAACACCCTAAGCTGGCTAAGATTAGGGACTATTGGGATGAAGGGACTATAGGAAAAATTGCAGAATTACTCACGGAATATCAGGACCTATTTTCGACAAATTTCTCTAAGCTCAAGGGCATCACCGGGGACCTCGGTATTATGCACATCACTCT
Organism: Pinus albicaulis; assembly: GCA_034641835.2. Classification (NCBI taxonomy): domain Eukaryota; kingdom Viridiplantae; phylum Streptophyta; class Pinopsida; order Pinales; family Pinaceae; genus Pinus; species Pinus albicaulis. Next base: position 324,130,631 of record CM076574.1, read on the forward strand.
GAAACGTGAGGTGCGCCCCGTCAAGCAGCGGCCTTACCGACTGAATCCTAAATACAAGCAAAAGGTCAAGGAAGAGATGGATAAAATGCTTGCTGCAGGTATCATTGAACCAGTTGAGCAGTTGGATTGGGTAAGTCCAATGGTCATCCAGGAAAAGAAGACCAAGGGGGAAATACGCATCTGCGTGGATCTGCGCAAGTTAAATGATGCCTGCATCCATGACCCCTTTCCTACACCCTTCTCCGACGAAATCCTTGATAGCGTGGGCAGACATGAGGTCTATTCCTTCACCAATGGGTTCTCAGGGTACCATCAGATCTGAATTGCACCTAAATATCGCAGTAAGACTACTTTCGTGACTAAATGGGGGTCCTTCTAGTATACGTTCATGCCCTTTGGTCTCAAAAACGCACCTGTTGTTTTTTCAAGGGTCGTAGTTGCTATATTCAAGGAGTTTATTCATAAGTTCCTGGAGGTTTATTTCGATGACTGGACAGTTTTTGGCTTAGTAAAGGAACATGTCTCTAACCTGCGACTAATGTTGGATGCATGCCGGAAGCACCAGATTTCCTTGAATATTAAGAAGTGCATCTTTTATGTGCTATTTGGAATCCTGCTTAGAAACGTAGTTTTTTGGCAGAGATTGATGGTTGATCCTACGAAGGTAGCCGTAATTATCAACTTGGCAGTCCCAACAATGGAGAAATAGCTGTGTTCTATTCTTGGACACACTGGCTATTACAGGAAATTCATTCAGGGGTACACCCTAATTATAGCACCTATGGAAAAGCTACTAAAAAAATATGTTTCTTTATTTTGGGATGATGAATGTGAGAAGAGCTTTGAACTACTCAAAGAGAAGATGATCTCTACCCCCATACTAATATTTCCTGATTAGTCAAAGAAAATTCATGTACATGTGGATGCGTCAGGCATCGCCTTGGGAGTTGTTCTCACTCAGCTCGAAGAAGGATATATCAATCACCTGGTTGCCTTTGTGAGTCAGAAACTCTTGGGCACAGAACGGAACTACTCCACCACTAAGTGCGAAGGATTGGCTATGGTCTACATGCTACAGAAATATCAGCACTATCTACTAGGTAGAAACTTTAAAATTTTCATTGATCATTCAACTTTGAAATCCCTAGTCAACAAGCCTGTGTTGGGGGGGAAGATTTGCTGCTGGCTGTTGCTATTTCAGGAATACGATTTTGAGATCATCGTCAAGCCTGGAACGTTGAATGCAGGCCCAGATCATCTGTCTCGCATTGAAATAGCAGAAGAACCTACCAGTTTGGAAGAAGGCTTGCCATATTCACAGTTGTTTACCATTAAGGTGGTTGACGCACACTTTGTTGATATCATTGAGTTCCTCACTACAAGAATGGACCCGGTTAGGTTTTTGGTGCAACAGAAGAAGGAATTGGTTACTCGGGTAGCGGACTTTACTATCATTACAGGTCAGTTATACATGCTAGGTGTATGTGAAATACTACGTAGATATGTCCTAGAACATGAACAGCCTATCGTTTTAGCAGAAGCACACAAAGGTGTCGTAGGAGGCCACTATGCAAGACGCGCAATGGCACAAAATATTTTGAGGGCTGGGTTATGGTGGCCTACTTTGCATCAAGATTCTTACACCTATTGTAGGTCATGCGACACCTATGAGCGCATAGGATGACCTTCGTGCTGAGATGAGATGCCTTTACAGCCTCAAGTGGCTTTACAGGCTTTTGACAAATGGGCCATTGATTTTATAGGACCCATCAATCCGCCAGGAAAGAAAACAGGTGCGCGCTACATTATCACCGCCACTGACTACTTCACTCTATGGGCTCAGGCACAAGCGGTGTAGGATTTTACTGTGGATACTGCTGAGCACTTCATCTTTGAGCAGATTCGGACCAGGTTTGGCTACCCAAAAATCCTAATGAGTGACAGAGGTACACACTTTATCAACCAAACAATTCAAGCCTTGAATGAGGAATTTTGGATCCACCATGTGAAGAGTACACCATACCATCCTCAGGAAAACGGGGCGGTTGAAGCTTTTAACAAAATTTTGGAACAGATATTAAATAAGGTTTGCAATGCTGATCATAGTGACTGGGATGTTCGCATTCCCTCTGTTCTGTGGGCCTACCGAACGACCTACAAGAAGCTAACAGGAAGAACCCCCTTCCGTATGGTCTATGGAAAAGAGGCCATTATTCCCATCAAATATGTTGTTCCTAGCCTATGCATCGCAGCATTTAAAAATATGGCAGACCCTGATACCATAGAGGAGCGTCTTGCGCAACTTGTGGTTATGGAGGAAGATTGGTTTATTGCTAATTTTTATCAACGGGTTCAGAAGGCTCGTGACAAAGCCTGGAATGATCGACATATTCGCCACAAGACATTCATCACAGGTGACCTTGTCCTTTTATACCATAGCCAATTTGTGAAACATCTAGGTAAATTCCGACAGCACTGGCTTGGTCCCTACATAGTTAAGGAAATCACGAATGGCGAAGCAGTCCAGCTAGCTACCCTACGCGGAGACATCTTACCAAGCTTTTTCAATGGTAGTCGACTCAATCCTTACCGGTTTCAATGATTATATGGTAGTTGGAGTGACTCAGGACGAGTCACAAGATTATGTTGGGGGACTATTGGAACAGGGTCTCCTAACAAGTTGTGAAACTGGTCCATTTTGGATATTTTTGATTATATTTAATCTAGTGGAGGGGTTTTGGGGTGGGTCAAAGCCCCGAAAGCATTGTAATGGGTAAAAGGGTAAACCAGGGGTCCGAAAACCACAGTTTGCGGACCATAGGAAAGTATAGGCTAGATTGATATAAATAGAGGGAAATTTTGTATTTTAAAGGACAGGAATTGATGAGCTATTGATGCAAATTGTGGTTTAAGCAATCTGTTTAGTTTTTGGGGAACGGACTCCTGCTGGTTGTGTGCGTGGAGATCCAAGTCCAGCTGTGTGCGGACCCTGCTGCTATGTGTGCAGGTTGGGAAGGGAATTCTAAGGGATAATTGATGAATGAATGAGAAAGGTTAATAAAGTACTGAATCTGTGAGTAATCTATGTATGAATTATTGGTAATTATTGTGATGTGCATTTCTGTGTTTAAGCTGTGAAACTCTATGTAAGTGTTTTTTTGTACTTCGATCTATTCTGTTCTGTTTATACACTGCTGGGTTACTGTTATAGAAGCATATATAATTATAGATATAGTGCACGTGGATGCGAATAGAAAACCTCCTAGCTGTGTGCAGTATAAGGCGATCTGGGTATCGCAGGAGCAAACGCAACTCTGCTTGCCTTACCTATCCTTTCTCAGGGTGCGGAAACCTGGTTCCAACACCCACCCATACTACTTCAGGTGAGACTTTGACCTGTGAAAGCAGGTCACTGCCGAAAAGGCCAGTAGTATAGGGGTTTGTTGGCAAACCTCGATGATCTGAAAATGGAATGTACTTGTTTAAGGGTGCAAGGTATCCATTTCCCAAAATTTCAAATTGAGCTATACACTCCAAGTGACCTCTGAAATTGTGAAAACTTCTTATTTCTTATACAGAGATAGACTGTAGGGGCATTCACCGGACATGTCACCTCTAAAGAGAGGATGAGTTCCAGAGGCTACCTGGCCCTCTACAGGCTCCGCCTAAAGAAATAATGAAGTAACACTTAGAAGTCTTTGACATACACATACTTGAAGTTTGATGTCTTGCGGAATAAGACAAATAACTTTCTGCAGCTGAGTAGGTGATTATGTGTGTATGAAAGTTATGTATATTTGCTGTTTAACACTTTATATCAGTTTGGTTTAGCATATCATCTTCAGCAAATAAAGACATCAAAATGATAAAGCAGTTCACCCCCTCCTCTGGGCTACATCTGCTGGACCAAGCCTCTCAAACTAGGCTTGTCCTCTTGTATTAAAAATGCTACAAAGGCTAATACAAGAATAAGAGTGTCTCGAAAGATAGATCTGACTGTAAATACAGAATCAGAAGATAGGAATTAGCTAAACATGCTCTTTCCAAAACACTAAACAGTGAAATTGTACCTGATATAGTACTTTTCCCCAATTGGCCCTAGTGGCTCTTTAGACTTGCATGGAGAATTTCGAGGTGAAGATGACCTCAATTGGTTCTGAAACCTCTTCCATTAGACTCAGAATGTTGAAAATAGCAGAAACAGGCTTTTGAATCACCAAAAATGGAGGAACATAGCCCCCAAACAGCTCCAACACTGAAATGGCCCTAGTGGCCCTGAAAGCTTCCCTGAAGCTAAACAGTGAGAAGAATTCCTCAAAAGGAAAAATGAGCTGTAGAAATGGATTCAGAATGCTGAAAAACTTTAGGAATGACCTTCGTTCCACATTCACTGGCTGCACAATTCCCAATGCAGCTCCCAAACTGATTTGGCCCTAGTGGCTCCTGGAACTTCCACGAAGAAAAATCACCTGCAAACGGCCTCAGATGGCTGTGAAACCTGTGCCAATGGCTTCAGAAGGTCGAAGAGACCCAAAATCAAAAAATAAAATCGTCTTCAAAGACCTCTCCTAGCAGAAGTTATGCCACATTTACTAAACTGCCAGTTTCACCTTGGGAAACTCCACCAATTGTGGAAAGACTGCAGATAATGCCACCAAATAAGGGATAGGCGCCAAAATGGGCGGAGGCCGCCAACTATCCCGCCAAACGTGGCATTAAATATTACGGTTTGTGCACATCGTGTTCACATATTTCGCGGTCTTTGCAAACGGTTTCAAACGTTTTTAATTAATACAAACCGTTTTATAATAAAACCCACTTTATACACATAACCAAAGTTTTGAATCCGTCGTTTACATAGCGCGCCGAGCCCTGGGCGAAGGTTCCCCACCGGAGGTCCCATGGGAAGGGGGCTGGCCCCCTTTCGGGCCCCGCCCAAACAAACCTTCCGATCAAATATTAATCTGTCCACAACATATTCAATGAACAAAGCTGTGGCCCGTTGGTAAAATCGCTTGGTTATGATTCATGCGGTCGGGGGTTCGAAACCTGTCGAGCCCATACAAAAGTTTTAAACGCCATTTTCAATTCGACCTTGGGGCCACGTGGCGGCCTCCGGGCTAGCCACGTGGCGCCCTTCCATTGGCTGCAAATGGAATATTCCCCAGAATATTCTACGGAATATTCCACGGAATATTCCCAGAATATTCTGTGGAATATTCTTTTTTTAATAAAATTTTCCACAAAGTCAAATTTGGCATTTTTTTATGGAAATTGAGAAATCTTCAAACTTGAATAACTTCTGCATACGGCGACCGTTTTTCGAACCGTTCGTGGTGCCAGAATCAGGAAGACGAGCTCTATCTAGTCGTTCAGGTTCAAACTAGTTCTGAGCACCTTCATTTTTGACCATTTTACGACACTTGGTCCTGAGCTCCTGATCACACCTCCCAAATGAGAAGCTTTTGGTCCCCAAAAGCTTACTGAAATGCTGAGCTGAACTGTAGTATAGCAAATGAAAGAATAACAACATCCTCTTTTCTTCAGCCTCCAAAAATTTCCTTGAATTGCCAACTGTTCACATGGCGAAATTTGTTGAATGAGCCATGTACTTGTGCCGAATCCCGACCAAGTTTTCTTGCCATACCAATCTGCCATACTGAAACCAGCAATGACACTTGCTGAACTTTGTGCCCTCTTTGCTTTCATGCCTTTCCAACTCATGGAATCTTGCACTGATTTGCACTGACACTTCGTTCTCTACACCAAACGACACCAAAAGCATCTTGTGCAACATATGACATCAACAACCAGTTGACAATGAGATGTGCTATACCAATGACACACAAAATCTGTAACAAGTGTGCACACAACCGACACAAGTCGATAGACAACAAGATACATCTTGACCAACATGTGTGTATGTATCATGTACAATGAACTATATACAGTTCGCTAATTACACATACAACCTCTATGTACATGTGCAACTTCAACTCTTCTTTTCAAATACCCACAAGTACATCATCCCAAAAACATGTGGGTGAACAAGAGCTGAACCAAAAGACATTGCTGCAACATAAGTGAGTATCATACTCATCTTTTACACCTCCATGGCGAAATTTTGCAACAACAAAGAAATTCCTTCAATTGAAACTTCCTAAACATGCAATCTTGCATCAACTTTTCAACTGAAATACATGCATACCAATCTGAAATTTGCATGTACAAAATGAGTAATGACTTACTGCAATAAGAAGTCCATCCACTTCTCACCAAGCCAATTCCATGGCGAATTTTGCTGCTGCAAATTTTCCTCATGTGAAACTTTCCTTTCCACATCAATAATGGATTCCATAGATCCACTTGCGCCAAACTGTTTGTCCCTTAGCTGCATACGCTTTGGACGATTTGTTGGATGCAAAGTCCAAAAATGAGAGACATCATGTCCCTTCCTTTGACAAACTGAGCAAATCTTAAGCACTTTCTGAGAAAGTTCTCTTTGCCTCTTTTGCTTCCTGTGTGCTTTCTTTTTCAACCAGCATCTTGAAGCAACATGGTTAAACAAACCACAAAAAGAACATGCAATTCTTTTCCACTGCTTGTGTGGAAATTTTCCATGCTTTACATGATCAAAGGAAATATGATTGAAATCAGATTTAGACCTTTCTCTTTCACCTTCATTACCTTCATGAGAAGGTGATTCGAAAGAAGAAGAAGCTCCCTTTGGAACACTATCAATCCCATCAATGGTTTTAGAGCTTTCACCACTCCCTTGTTCAAGTGCATGCTGATGCACACCTTCTTCTTCAAGCTGATACTTGGCTAAGGCTTCTTTGGCAACAATGAGTTGGCCTTCCATTTCCTGCAATTGGTCAGAAAGCAACTGCTTCTCTTCCCTCATGGAATTCAACTACTCTTGAAGTCTAGAGCTCTTTCTTTCATCCTCATACATTTCTCTCACCATATTCATCATGATGAAAAATTCTTGCTTCAAGCCTTCATCAAAAAATCTTGTGAAGGAGGACAATTTTGAGAACTCACTTATGGAAGTTGTCATTATAAAAATGAACAAAAGAGCTTCAACAAACTCAAACAACAAGTAGTTTGCAGAATAATAAAGCAGTCAATCTTCAACACTTCTTAAGACACCTTTCAAGCTACACAATCAAGCTAGTGATGTCAGTCAAGCAAACCTAATGCTCTGATACCATCTGATCTGAAAATGGAATGTACTTGTTTAAGGGTGCAAGGTATCCATTTCCCAAAATTTCAAATTGAGCTATACACTCCAAGTGACCTCTGAAATTGTGAAAACTTCTTATTTCTTATACAGAGATAGACTGTAGGGGCATTCAATGGACATGTCACCTCTAAAGAGAGGATGAGTTCCAGAGGCTACCTGGCCCTCTACAGGCTCTGCCTAAAGAAATAATGAAGTAACACTCAGAAGTCTTTGACATACACATACTTGAAGTTTGATGTCTTGCGGAATAAGACAAATAACTTTCTGCAGCTGAGTAGGTGATTATGTGTGTATGAAAGTTATGTATATTTGCTGTTTAACACTTTATATCAGTTTGGTTTAGCATATCATCTTTAGCAAATAAAGACATCAAAATGATAAAGCAGTTCACCCCCTCCTCTGGGTTACATCTGCTAGACCAAGCCTCTCAAACTAGGCTTGTCCTCTTGTATTAAAAATGCTACAAAGGCTAATACAAGAATAAGAGTGTCTCGAAAGACAGATCTGACTGTAAATACAGAATCAGAAGATAGGAATTAGCTAAACATGCTCTTTCCAAAACACTAAACAGTGAAATTGTACCTGATATAGTACTTTTCCCCAATTGGCCCTGGTGGCTCTTTAGACTTGCATGGAGAATTTCGAGGTGAAGATGACCTCAATTGGTTCTGAAACCTCTTCCATTAGACTCAGAAGGTCGAAAATAGCAGAAATAGGCTTTTGAATCACCAAAAATGGATGAACATAGCCCCCAAACAGCTCCAGCACTGAAATGGCCCTAGTGGCCCTGAAAGCTTCCTTGAAGCTAAACAGTGAGAAGAATTCCTCAAAAGGAAAAACGAGCTGTAGAAATGGATTCAGAATGCTGAAAAACTTCAGGAATGACCTTCGTTCCACATTCACTGGCTGCACAATTCCCAATGTAGCTCCCAAACTGATTTGGCCCTAGTGACTCCTGGAACTTCCATGAAGCAAAATCACCTGCAAACGACCTCAGATGGATGTGAAACCTGTGCCAATGGCTTCAGAAGGTCGAAGAGACCCAAAATAAAATAAAAAAATTGTCTTCAAAGACCTCTCCTAGCAGAAGTTATGCCACATTTACCAAACTGCCAGTTTCACCTTGAGAAGCTCCACCAATTGTGGAGAAACTGTAGATAACGCCACTAAAATGGGGTATGGCGCCAAAATGGGCGGAGGCCGCCAACTATCCGAACGGTTAAACTGTTTGGCATTAAATATTATGGTTATCACATTGCGTTCACATATATCGGCGGTCTTGACAAACGGTTTAAATAAATACAATGTTTAATAATTAACAACCCACGATATAAAACATAACTCGAGTTGTTAAACCGCCCAAACTGCGCGCCAATGGGTTATCCTTTGGGTTCTGCGCCGAAGGTTTTATGAGAAGGGGGCTGGCCCTTAGGGGCTGGCCCCCTTTCGGGCCCCGCCCAAATAAACCTTTCGATCAAATATAAGTGCAGACCATTGTTCTAACAAGAACCAAAGCATGGCCCAACGGTAAAGTCGCCCGGTTAATATGCATCCGGTCCTGTGTTCGAATCCGGCCGAACCCATAAAAATTTTGAAACGCATTTCCAATTCGACCTTGGGGCCACGTGGCGGCCTCCGGGCTAGCCACGTGGCGCCTTCTCATTGGCTGCCAACAAAATATTCCCCAGAATATTCTGCGGAATATTCCACGGAATATTCCCAGAATATTCTGTGGAATATTCTTTTTTTAATAAAATTTTCCACAAAGTCAAATTTGGCATTTTTTATGGAAATTGAGAAATCTTCAAACTTGAATAACTTCTGCATACGGCGACCATTTTTCAAACCGTTCGCGGCGCCAGAATCAAGAAGACGATCTCTATCCGATCGTTCAGGTTCAAACTAGTTCTGAGCACCTTCATTTTTGACCATTTTACGACACTTGGTCCTGAGCTCCTGATCACTCGAGCTCTGAACCTGGGTCAGGACCCCTCAAGCCAAAAAATTGACATTTTTTGCAATAGCTATGGAAAGTTGCAGTTTCTACAACTATTGCTGTAGTAGCCTGTTTTTGTTGTAGTAATTTTTTCCAGAGGGAGTTTTGGAAAAAATGTTGCAAGAGTTTGGAGCATAAATAAAAAATTATAAGCTTCTAGATTTTCTTAGAATATGATAATTTGAGTAAGATGCAGATAGAATTCAAAAAAAGGTGCAATTTTCCAGGACTTCTCTGCAAGTTTTAAAGGCAGAATTTTAATTTTCACTAGTTTGGACATATTAGGGCAGACTTTGGTATTTTTGCACATAAGTGTTTTTTCTTCATCAAAATGGGATTCTGAAGGCATGTGGTGGTAGAAAAGGTAAAAATACACGATTTCCATTTTGAATCAGTCAATTTGGCCTTAAAATGAGTTTTTGGCATATGTTTTTTTGCAGCATTGGGCAGCGTGAAAGGTGAAACAGGGAAGAAGTTGATGTGATCATAACTTGCAAACCGTGCATCCATGGGGCTTCAAATTTTTATGGTAAATGCATTAAGGTAAGGTAAATGAACATAGAAAATTTCAATGTGAATTTTTCAAGAAATTGGCCACTTTCACCTACATCCATTTCTCATTTTTCTCAAGGTTCGTGCACCCATTGGCTGATATATTTTTGGGAAGATGCATAATATTAATAGTAGCAACCTCAAAAAAATTCAGGAGAATCTGATTGACCATTTGAGAGAAATTGGGAAAACAAATTTGCTACATGAAAAACATACATTTTGTGGAGAAAGGTCAATGTGGAGGTCAACACATCATGGAGCAGAGTACCTAAGCCAAATCAACACCAAATCAGCAATCAGATCATGTTATCTTCTCCAATTCCAAAAGGTAAACTTGAGGTAAAACTAGCCTCAAACTTGTTAATTTGTTAAAATTTCTAGAAATTTTGATGAAAAGCTATTGTAAACATGTAGTTCCAATTTTTCTCCCATTATGTTTTGTCATACCTTTTAACAAGAAATGCCACAATTTATGATTGATTATTTATCAACAAATTCCTGCCACCCATGCAATCATCTCATTATTTTCCATGGTCATAATGATGTTCTTCTATGATTTCACCACTCTCTTGTTAGTCCATGCTTTCCTTAATGGTCCATCAACATGATGTTATTAAGAAAAATAATTATTTTACAAATAGAAATACTTGACTTCATGGTACATGTTTGTAGCACATGATCAAAAGGTACATAAAGAACTTGAAATTATGTATTCTATTGCTCATCTTCAAATTTTTAATGGAAGCCAAGAAATGATGAGTACAAAGCCACAAGAATAAGAATATTGCAACAAGGCTTTGTTCACACACTCTTGAAGTCACTTGGAAGCATATTTTAAGCTTTGATAAGTTGCATAACCCTCAAAAACAACTCTTATTTTTTGTTATGTGCAACTCATATTGTAAAAAGCTTCACATTGGGAAGTATTCTTAATTCATTAGTTTGTGAGTTCTTGAAGAAACTATTTGATAACATTTTTGAAATATGATTGGTTGCTATGCATGGAAGATCAGAAGAAAACCATTATGGGATGCAATCTATGCCCATTTCCAGCCATACTAATGGGATGAACTTCACATGGATGGAAAGCACATTCTATATATAGATTAAAATTCTTGATGTGTTCTTCACAATATGGTATTCTACCAAGGCTTGAAAAATTTGAGCACAATTAAAATAGTGACAAGTACTTGGATATGCTACTATGTGGGCATCCTTTCTTTTCACATTGGTTTCATATAATAAATAATGAAGGGTTGGAGAAAAGTGCATCTTGTTGAGATAAAGGATAAATATTGCTCTCTTGGAGCTTTGGTCAAGGATTTAGTTGAAATAACAGAATAAAGGAACACAAGGAACCAGTCGGATTATGAAACTTTGCAATGTTTTTTTTGCATGAGGACATGCAAAATCTCCGGTGTGGGGGAATGTTGAGCCTCCAATTTTTCATAATTTTTTTGATGAAACCATCCATTTTCGCATCGTTCCATTCACCCATTGTCATCATTTTTAACCATATTTCTTCATAAACACACCAAATTCCCACATACATGTTTACATTGTTTATTATTATTATTTCTATTATTTTTATTGAATTAAAGAGAATTATGCATAGTTTTACTAATGATAGTTTGACAGTTCAAGTTTCTACAGTTTCCGCAGCTGTCTCCATGGTTGAGGTAGTAGCACCACTCTAAAATTAAATCCAACACATGGACATTGTTTCTAGAAGCTCCAATATGGATTTTTGTTGGTTAAATTCCACTAAGCTCACACATGTGGACCTCCAAGAAAAGATCAAGGGAAAATCGCAGCATTTTTGACCAGTCAACTTCAAACGCGTTTTCTGAGCAAAATAAAGTGAATCTCGCAAACCAAGAACATAGGTTTTGTTTATCACGGGCCTAATCAAGTTCCTTAAAGTAGTTTTCCAAAATTCGTTACCATTTTAGAGATATTTCAGGTTCTTTGGAGCCCTATTTTGTAGTTGCGTGAGCAAACATTGTGCTCATGTGTCAATAAACGCCCAATCAAGCAAAAAAATGTTGGAATGGATTGTGCTTCATCAAATTCGTGGAAAATAGGTGTCCATTCAGTTCTAAGCTTTATCCATATGAATCTTCATGAAGTTACATTGCAACCCCTATATAAACACACCATTGAAACAAAGAGGAGGTTAATTTTCTGAAGCATATTGTGAAGTTTTACAACTCTGTTTTTCATTCATTTTTTAATGAAGAAGTACCTTGAAGACTTGATGCACAGCTAAATATTGGAGTAAATATTTGACCGCTTGTTTGTGGAGGGCCCCTGCAAATAGTGAAGGTTCTAAATTTTATGTTTTTAATGTAGTTGTTTTCATGTTTTCATTTTATCATTTGATGTAGTTATTTTCATAATTCCAATTTGTCATTTGTCGTAGTTGTTTTCAGAATTCCAATTTGTCATTTGTTGCAGTTACTAATCCCTTAGGAATGTGATTATTAGACAGTTGTATAATACCATGACCAATTATTTTCTTCTTTAAGTTTATCTATGAATTAGCAGTGTCTTTTTTTACTATCTCATTATTCTCTTCATCAATATGTAGGAAAGAAAAACATTTTATAATTTTCGTAATTTTTTCTAATTGTTCGTCATCCTCAATTACTTGCCAATGTTTTACATTATCATGGACAGAAGGTCTATATATAACTTCAATTTGGTATTTCAATTGGAAGGAATCTGGGACTTTAAAGGTACTTGCAAAAACTACTAAAGAATATTCTTGCATGTTATCATTTCTTGGTATAGCTATAATATTAAAAGCTTAGAAATAATTCTCTATATAGTCCTAAACCTCATTTCTATAAGATTTTAACTTAGGATGTTTTGTCTAATAAATATTTCTAACATTTTTCACCACTAATTATGAATCACCAAACATTCTCAATCTTTGAATCTTTATTTTCTTGGCCAACTCCAATCCTAGTATTAAAGCCTCATATTCTTCCACATTGTTAGTGACCTTAAAGTCTAGCTTAAAAGATTAAGTGATTAGGTCATTTTTAGGTGAAATTAAAATAATTCCAACTCTAGATCTATCTCTGGAAGAGGCCCCATCAAAATAAATCTTCCAAACATCATTCTCTGAAGACTAAGGAGTACTTAGAGCGTCTTCAATTCATTTATGCACATTGCATTCGTCATTTGCAGCTAAAATAAAACACCCTAAACATTGGAACATGGCATATATAGGGTGATTTACAGCTTTAATAGCATTACACACAGTATTTATAAACCTAAATTCTTTGCACAACCTCAATTTTTCTCCTCCATAAACTAGAATGGTAGCATATGACATATCCATTTGTAAATTTCCTCCAAGTTTAACACACCAGGACCTTGATAGCGGAATGCCAAATTTGGGGTGAATATATGTAACCACTATATCCATTACCACACTTTTTACAATAATTTGAGCTAAAGTCACTACCAAATATTTGATTATTCTTAACCAATTACTTTTTTAGAAACAAAAGTGTATAAGTCATGATAATGAATTATCACCTTCAACTGAAGTTGGTCCATAATTATTTTTGGAATTAAATTATGGGATGCCCCAAAATCTAAAATACAATTATAGAGGAGGAAATCATGAATATTTGGAGTCTAATAAAAAGGAGGGACCCTCTCATATTGAACATATAGACTTGGTCCAAAAATAACATAAGGTTTTTCATCTTGTAAACTGATCACATATCCTTCAGCATCCATACTTGAATACTGCATCCATTTAGAAACGTGTTGCTTATACCTGGGATTTCTTGTGAGCTCATATAAAGGAATTAAAATTTTGACTTCTTCTAATTCCTTTTCTACATTAAAAACAAAAGGAATCACCTTTTCCAGTTTTGAATGATCTTGTTGGCTCAAGGGGTCCTGACCCAGGTTCAGAGGTTAATTTCTTCCAACAAACCCCTATACTACTGGCCCTTTCGACCGTGACCTCATTTCTCATGCCAAAGTCTCACCCGAAGCAGTATGGGAGGGTGCTGGAACTAGGTTTTCGCACCCTGAGAGAGAGTAGGTAAGTCAAGCCGGTCTGCATTCCTTGCCTATCAAGTTCGCATAAAAATATATACTTGCAAGTTTATTGGCAATCCATTCCGCAATATAACAGAACCATTACCATGTGTATATCTAGTTAATACCTCTGCATCCATGTGCGTAATTCCAATTATCAATATAGACCACTATAATTGTAACAATTAACAAATCACGGATACATAGACCAGAAACATTAATATTTCGCAGCAAGTAGCTAGACACTTTAGCAACTCAATCATATAACCAGGTTCGCATTCATCATAACAAAATAGATCTAGATAGCATCAGATATCCAACATTACTTCGAATATATATTAATATCAAACTCGCTTACAGTTCCAAAATACCGCCTGCACACACAGCCAGCAGGGTCTGCACTTAGTAGGACAGAGGATCTCCGTGCACACAGCCAGTAGGATTCCTTACCCAAACAACCTGAAAACAGATCTAACAATTCGTGCTTAGCATCAATCCCCTATTATTTCCTACCTTAAGACTCAAAAAATTAATCCATTTATATCATTTTAGCCTATGCATCGAATGGTCCGCAAACCATAGTTTGCGAACTCTTGGTCTACCCTTGACCCATTACAATGCATTCGGGGCTTTGACCCACCCCAAAACCCCTGCGTTAGACTAAATAATACCAAACTATACAAAAATGGACAAAATTCACATCTTTAGGAGACCTTGTTCCAATAGTCCCCCAACAGAATCTTGTGACTAGTCCCAAGTCACTGTGATGGTGGGGTCTCCACCTGTGCCTGCAACAGTCTGATTGCTTTGGCTAATGGGGGTAGGATTCCTTCACTCTAAGCAGCAGAATTTTGTGCAATGTCTACCAAATTCTACGAATTCAGGCTTTCTGTTGCAGCAGTGACGCTCTCCAGAGTCAGGTTAGCTTCTTAACAACAACATCAACATCCAGCGAGAGCTTGAGGGCTTCAGTAGCCCAAGGCTTCAGGTGATCACCGAGAACCTTCTTCTTATGGAGGAGTTCATCAATATCATTTTGGAGGGATTTTTTGGTTCGTAGTCGTGCCAAGCGCTGAGCAAGAACCAAGGTGATCAGGGTGGCTTCTAACTTCTCGAATGCTTCTTCCTTGTGCCGCAGGTCCTGGTTTATTCCTCGCATGATCGGGTCGCGTTGGACCTTGGTCCATAGTTGCATGGTTGTTTCCAATAATTAGGCACCCTGAGAAATCTGTCCTATAGTTATGTTGGTAGCCATGGTAACCAGTGCAGCACGCTGGGCCTGTACCTCTGGGGGTTTTTCTGGCTGCAACTTAGCCTGCAAATCTATGATTTTCTACTCCATCTGTGTTTTGACCACCTGAACTTCTGTCCTGGAGGCCTTTAATGTTGTGACCAACCCTTCAATCTTAGCCTGGGGGCGGCTGTGGCTAGGATTTCTTCGGGAACATCCCCGCAGAGTTGGTGAATCAAGTTTTCTAGCTCTGTTTATTGCGTGTTGGCGAGGGTACAGGTAGCTTATGCCTAGGACACTTCAGTTTTCTTTTCCCCAATGGTATGCTCATCTACGCTGATTTTTTGGTGAACGTGTAGGTACCGATGTTGAATTTCCTGAAACAAGGAGATGTGGAGCACCTGCAAGGCCTCAGTGGCAGCCTGGCTAAGTCCAGTTGCACCTCTATATAGGCCTAGACTTGCATTCCCAGGTCAGGTGGACTGATCATAAGGGTTGTGTCAGACAAGGAGCAGAGGCAGCTTTCCGTTGTAACTAGTTTAGCACTGCTGGTTATCGAGGGCATTTGTACCTGAGTCACACTGGTCTGTAGTGTGTCTCTCTTCAACTGTAGAGCGTGGAGCTCAACCTGAATTGTGTAAATTGCAGCTCTCTGTTGTTCTTCTAAGGCTAACCATCTATATTTCGTGGCCAAAGTTACCACGTCAATAATTTTTTCGAGGTCCCCTTCGGTCGGTGTCACTATCTCATCTCGTTCTGTCCACTGAGAAAGTTGCTTCTTTCGAGGCCCTTTGACAGGCTCACTTGTTCACTTCATGACGCGGGGGGAGTTAGTTCCTCTTGCATCCAATCCTTCTGTACCCAGATCTGGCTGCGAATCCATCTGGGGCTCTTTATCTGCATCCTTCTCAGTGGTCTGTTGTTGTTGACCGTCCTTCATAGTGGTCGGCTTCGGCTCTGCACCCTTTGGTGAGTCGATGCTCCTTGCTTTATCACTTCCTTTTCTTGAGCCACCCATTTCCTTGGTAGTTCTGGGGTTGATTTTTGTAGCACTTGCATCTGCGGTGCCCACCGCACCAGACTTGAACCCAATCTTCTATTGTGGAGGCCATGCGGCGACTACACGATAAATATCCTCGTCTACAACCATATATGGGAGCGAGACCCAGGCTTTATCCTTGCGACCTCTGTTTTGGACGTTGTGCATGGTGACATGGAGTGCCACAATGGAGTGATTTTGACGTTGTGCAAAAAGGCCTTCAACCCTGGTAATAATGGCCTCCTTGCCATAAACCATCCTAAACAGTGTTTTCCCTGTCAAATTTTTACAGGTGGTTCAATATGCCCAAAGAACAGATGGGATGCACACTTCCTAGTGGTAGTGATCGGTGTTATAGATCTTATTGAGTGCATTCTCCAAGACTTTATTGAATGCTTCAACCACTCCATTCGCCTGAGTATGATATGGAGTTCTTTTCGTGTGATGGATCTGGAATTCCTCCGTTAAGGCATGTATTGTCTCATTAACAAAGTGCATACCTCTATCACTCATCAAGATTTTTGGAAACACAAATCTGGTGAGAATCTGCTCAAAGATGAAGTGTGCAGTGGTGCTTGTGGTTCGGCTTCCACCTGGTTACATAGTCAATGGCAGTGATAATGTAACGCACACTTGTCTTCTTTCCGGGGGGATTGATAGGTCCCACAAAATCGATAGCCCATTTTTCAAAAGCCTGTAGGGCCATTTGTGGTTTAATAGGCATTTCATCTCTTTGAGACAGTCGTCTAATTCGTTGGGATGTATTGCAGGCCTTAAAATAATCATGAGAGTCATTATGCAGGGTGGGCCACCATAATCTAGCTCTTAAGATCTTCTGCGTCGTTGATTTCCCTGTGTAGTGACCTCCCGATACCCCTCCATGGGCTTCTGCCAAGATATCATGTCGTTAATGCTCCAAGATGTACCTACGCAGCACTTCACCTGCTCCCATATTATATAGATGTCCTGTGATGATGGTAAAATCCACAGCGTGCGCTACCAGCTCTTTCTTCTATTGCACCGAATACTCCACCAGTGCCATGCCTATATTCGGCAACTCGATAATGTCGACGAAGTGCACATCAACTACCTTAATAGAAAATAGCTATGCATCAGGAAATCCTTCCTCTATTTTGGTCAGTTCCTCGCCACTCTCGATTCAAGACAAGTGATCTAGCCCGGCATTCAACTTCCCTAGCTTGATAATGATCTCAAATTCGTACTCCTGGAACAGCAGAAGCCATCGACAGATTTTCACCCCCAACAAAGGCTTATTCACCAAGTACTTCAAATTCGAATGATCTATAAACATTTTGAAGTGCCCCCCTAACAGATAGTGTCAATATTTCTATAATGCATAGACCATGGCCAACCCCTCCCTCTCCGTGGTAGCATAATTATGCTCCACACCCGAGAGTTTTTGACAAGGAAATTCAATTGGGTGATTAATGTCTTCGTCTCCAAGGTGTGTAAGGATCGCTGCCAGGGAAATTCCTGAAGCATCAACGTGAACATGAAATACCTTCGCCCAATCAGGGAAAATAAGGATAGGCATAGATACCATCTTTTCCTTGAGTAGCTCAAAGCTCTTCTGACACTCGTCATCCCAAAAAATGAAACATCCTTCTTAAACAGCTTTTCCAGAGGTGTTGTGATCAGTGCATATCCCTGAATGAACTTTCAGTAGTAGCCTGTTGTTGAGGCAGAGGGACTGATTGAACAGTAGCAGGGACATTCGAGACCACAGAGGTTGAAAACAACCAAATAGGCAACCCAACAATTAACCCAGGAAAGGACAACGTTGTCATATAAGGAGCACCAACATTTCCAAAAGGAGGAAAAGGAATAGGATTCCCATCGGAGGGGATTCCTTGGTTGGTGAACTCCAGAAAATTTTCCATAGGAAACAACCCTGAAATAGAACACTAAGGACAAAAAATTCTAACCAGGAATATTTTGTGGGAGATTAATTTTATGACATTGAAACTGGAAAATCTTAGTGTTTCATGTTTTAAGAGTCTAGAAACAAGCAAAAGGTGACTCTATCACTTTCAGGTTGGACATGAGCTTGAAAGGACAAGAGCTCGATGATATTTTCAGTTAAAAGAGTCAGTAAAGATCAAAGTGACTGATCTGGTAATCTAGGTAAATTGGTGTACCAGATATCCGTGAACTTCGATATACACCTTGGTAAAAATGAATGAGAAATCAACCAAGGACTTAACATACGTGCAAGTAATCTCCTCGAATGTTGTGTCTGGTGTATCATGGGTAAAAGGCGGTAGACTCGGCTTCCTACAGATAAAGGATTGCAACCTAATGGGGTCTCCCTTTATATACGCAACGGTACGGGGAGCACAAGTCCGTACTAGCGCTGTCTGAAGCCAGATGGCGAGCGACAGCTGCTAGGTTTAAAGACGCCAGAACACGTCTCTAGCCTAGACCACTAAAAATGTTTCATTAGGTTTCAATGCTTCCTTAGGTTGATTGAATAAATTTTATGGTTTATCTTCAATTATGTCTCGGTTTCAAGGCCCTACCGCATGTCATCTGACAATCTCCTATATGCAGCTATATGAGAAAAGAAATCTTTCAATTTGATGAATGCTATCTAGTTAAGGGAAGATCTTCAAAAAATGATGCAACAAACAGCAATACTGAAAACGAAACTTTTTCCAAACTAGATGACTTTCACTATCCAAAACACTCAATGATGTGAATTATGCAATGTAATCTATGCAAAATCCTCTTTCCGAAAACTATGCAATTGTAATCTATGCACAATTTCCTTTTTCTTTTGCAATGATAAGAATGCAGTCAATGCAATTTTCGATGAAATGATAATCTACTTAATGCATTCTTTTAATGAAATATAATGCACTCAATGTGATTTTTAGCTTTCAATCATTAAACAATGTAATCTCAGTTCAATGATAAATCTCAAAAAATACTCTTCAATGCAATGTGATCTAATGCATTTTAACGAAAAGCAAACCTTGAGACGAAAACTAAATGAAAACAAATTTTCTTAATGAAGGATGAATGCAAAAGGGATGTAGACAAACACTAAGAATGCAATCGTTGTTTTAAACACTTTGTAACAAAATTCCTCAAAAGGCTACAAGACATATGAGGTCAAGGACAAAAAGGACTTCCAAAGCATGAGCTCAAAACAAGGCATTCATTCCCTTTTACATCAAGCAATCAAAGAAAGAAGAATTTTTAGTTGAACAATGAGCTATGTAATCTATTCTCATAAAGAGAAAAGACCGGAAGGGAAAGACGCACTGGTGAAGGATTTTAGGGAAAAAATCTCAATTTTCACACACCCTAAAATTGGCACGACTTTTGTGGGTGAAACTAGCTCCAACTTGGGTGACTTGCTCACTGAAAACTAGCGCCAATGGCCAATTGGCACGTGTTGCTAACTGACAACAAGTGCCAATGCCTGAAAATGAAAAAACAAAGAATTTCTCCCAATCAAGACCAGACTCACCACTTCAAGAAAAATCTAAAAATAACCTAGAAGCAAAAGTACTGACCAAAAAAAACTCCCGAACAAGGGAAAACCCTAGCACCTATAGGAATTGGCGCGACTGTCTGGCTATAATCTGTGCCAGACAGGGGATGGTGCAGGTGATGAACTGGAAACTTGCGCCAATGGGCGCGAGTATCAAGGTGGAAACCGTTCCAATCAAGCCAACCATTAAAAGATGAAAATTTCAGAAAAGCAGAGGTCAGATCCGATCCTCTAGCACTGAACAGGGGTATAATACCAAGTAAATTGAACCAAAAGAGAAAATGAATGAATCAAAAGCCAAAAAAAACCAAAAGAGAAAATACTAACTCCAACTGACTCCCCAGTGGAGTCTCCAGTTCATTGAAGAGGTAAATCCCCTCTGCGGACAGAGGCGATCCCACTAGCCCAGATCGAGTCTAGCAACAATCAAGTCACGCAATGATGTTGGTTCCTAATTACAAAAGACAAAGGTCACGGTGAGTGCCTACCTCAGATCCCACGCAGTTGTCGTTGAAGAAAATATAACGCTTCCCGTTCCTCGCTTGATAGATCACGATCCTTCCATTTGACACGTCCGAACACCTGTACACACGCAAGGAAACAACGACATACAACATAAAATCTAAAGCATGTAACTAGACATCAGTCAGAGAGGATATAATTCATTGCATTACATAAATAAATGAACACATGAATGGAAACAAAATCAGTGTCGCGTATATTATAAGTAAAAAAAGGAAGATTACAACCAAATGCTCTGATGTTATGATCTTCCTTCGGCGGGGCTGACAACAGAGTGTGTCTCAACAAAGCCTGTCGGTAATTTGGACGAAGCTCTCTCTCTTTGGCTTGGCTCTCAATAGTTTCCTGGCTATAGTTTCCTTCCTACAAGTTCATCTCCCAAGCATTCAGCTAGCACATCAATGGAATATTGCTATATTTATAGAGGAGAGGAGGAGGTTGGGATCCCTACAATAGTGCAAGGGAGGCCTTATCCCTTGGGAGGTTTCCCTATAAGGTGGAAACAAGAGGCCAAAGGAGGAAGGTCATGGTTATTTAGTTGAACCACTCCCTATGACTCATCCACAAAGTTGTTGTGATCGAAACTTCGCCTCTTTTTTAAAAAAACATTCCATAAACAGATTGGTGCGGGTGCTTAACTAGGACAGAGCGCCAACTGGCGTGGGCTCAGTGTTAATTTTCCTCATTGGCATGAGGGCATAACGAGCTACCAGTGCCAATGCAAAAATAGGCGTTTTTAGTGGTCTGCTTAGGAAATGGTCAACAGAGGGAATGTTGTACTCATGACACGGGATGAAATGATGGTATTTGCAAGGCATGACACTTCTAATTAGTCACAGAAATGACCTTCCAATGTGCGAGATGTGGATTGCAGGGACGGCGAAAAATTACTTTGTAACACATGTATTTCCAAGGACCGAACGCAACTATTTCTCAGTTGTAGGTACTTCCATATTGATGATAACTGTGAATTTTGTAGGGTCAACCATCAGCCCTTGTCGACAAACTATATGTCCAAGCAGGATTCCGAAGGGTACGCAAAATATACATTTCTTGATATTCAGGGAAATTTGGTGCTTTCTACAAGCATCCAACATCATGCGCAAGTTCGAAACGTGCGTCTTTACTAATCCGAAGACAGTCCAGTCATCAAAGTATACCTCCAAAAATTTGTGGATGAACTCTTTGAACACTGCGACAACTACTCGTGAGAAGATAGCAGGGGCATTCTTGAGTCAAAACGACATGATTGTATACTAGAAGGATCCCCATTCAGAGGCAAATGTAGTTTTTCTACGATCTTTTGGTGCGATTCTGATCTGATGGTATCCTGAGAACACGTCAGTGAATGAGTATGCTTCTTGGCCTCCTACGCTATCCATGATCTCATTCGAGAATGGTGTCGGAAAGGGGTCATGTACGCAGGCTTCATTCAACTTGTGTAAGTCCACATAGATTCAGATTTTCTCCTTCATCTTCTTTTCCCGAACCACCATCGGACTTACCCAATCCGACTGCTCGACCGGTTAGATTATACCTGCAGCGAGCATTTTATCAATTTCTTCTCTAACCTTCTACTTATATTTAGGGTTCAGCCAATAAAGGCACTGCTTTACCGGCCGAGCATCCGGTTTTAATGTGATGTGCATAACCACTAGGTCCCTTGTGATCCCCTTGAGCTCCAAAAACTTCGTTGGGAATAAGTCTTGATATTTTGTCAGCAATTCAGCAACTTTTCTTACAGTGTCATCATCCCAGTAGTCCCCAATTTTAGCCATCTTAGGCTGCTTGTTTGTGCCAATGTTGACTTCTCACAGCTTCATAGGCTTTGTCATGTCCATAGTTTGCAGTGGGGGTCCTGCCATGGCGCGTTCTCCCTCCGACTCTGGGATTGAGACATTGCGGGGATCCTTGTCACGTTATTCTATGGTAATATTGTACCAGTTAGCAATATCCTGCATCTGGGTCTCCCATGTTGGTGTCCCAAAAGTTGCATAAGGGTTGGATTCACCCAATACGAAGGTGTCTATATCCTGCAGAGCTTTTCCAAGTGCCTCTGATCCCCCTGTCAATCCGAATGTCCCCACAAATTCATCTTTCAATTCTTCCCAGTGATGGGTGCACTGATGTAGCTCTGCATACAAGTACCATGCAGTGGGAATTGGTCCCAATGCATGAATAAACAAGTGAACCCATTCCTTTGTGGTCCAGTCATACCACTTCTCTATCCATGTGAACAAGTGTTCACGCAGATCCCCTGGGCCAAGAAATGTTTCGATGTGCACATCGACCAGAGGCTCAAATCATAGGATCTTCATGTCCCAACATTCCTCCCAGTCCTGGAACACCCCCTTATTCCTGTCCCACCATCTTGCAGGTGTTGCACACATGGTGAGATTTAGGGCCCATAGCCTTCGTTCTCTTGGAACCTCAGCTTCGAATGCTTGCTAAAACTCCTTAATACTGTCGGAACCATCAAAGTAGGGTAGTTCTCTTACCTCTGAGGATATACATCAGAAGTCCCTTGTGATTTGCAAGTAGTGTAGCGTAGAGATGTCATGTAACCGGTTTTTCCAATTTTCTATTTCTCTGTCAGAGTCAGAGAAGCATTCGCTATCTTTCTCCTAGCAAAGCACACCATTGGCCATAGGGTTGATCCAGTCTTCTTCTCGCGCAGTTAACTTGTAGATTTGATCCACCTCCTCTTCCTCACACATTATTTTTGTATACCTTTCTCCTTCCATAGGGTCTAGTGGTACTATCACTCGTGCCCCTTCACTTTCAAACACCATGCTCCTCTTCTTCAAGTTGATAATACCACCCACATCTATGGCCCAGTCCAACCCCAGGAGCACAAGGGTTAAGCATGTGGCACCTAGTTAGCATATAAGTGGCACATTCATGACTCGTCACATGGTGTCTAGTCATTGGTTGAAGTGGAAATTAAGTGACCAATTCAAGGCTACCACATGTTAGTACCTAGTTGGCCGATTAAATATGACATATGACCACATTTCGTTGGGATGTGTGCAACTTCATTTTCTTTTATGTGACGTTGGTGGGTGATGTGGTTATAACTAAGGCTATATATATATATATATATATATATATATATATATATATATATATATATATATATATATATATAAATTTGTTTGTAAAAAAAAAGGATAAAGTCCACATTTTTCAACCCATGACCTCATATACCACCAACACATTAATATACATGCACCATCCAACATGCCAACTTGAGGTTCTGTTAAATTTTCCCTAGAACATCTATTTAAACCTTCATTTCTCATAAGCATGGGACGAAGGAGGAGGTAGGTCAATGGAGTGTAAGGAGTATCATCGTTTGGACAAGTGGTGGGTTCAGAGGTGTCCCTCACAGGCACAAATCCTGACACAGATTCCAATAATATTCTATGGGAATATTCTATGGAATATTTCAGTAGTTGAATCTTGAGGAATCTTTGATATTCCCTTGGAGCTGATTTTTAATAGTGACAAAGTCATGCCAAATTTATACTTATTTTTCTCATAATTTCACAATGATAGTGATGGTGAGATCAAATTTTTCATCTGAGAAGTAGATCTTCGGGCAACTTGTAGAGAGGAATCTTTGTGGAATCATGAGGAATCTGAAAGATTCCCTTGGGGCCAAATTTTCACAATTTCAAAGCAGGTCGAGTTTATACTCATTTTACTAATAATTTCATAAGGAGCCTAGTGGTGAAGTTAGATTTCTCAACTGAGTATCAAAATTCCATTCAACCAATGAGAATGAATCTTTGAGATTCCCGAGGGTCTTGATTTTGACCGAGTCAGAATGGGGTCAAGTTTATAGTCATTTGACACAATTTCATGCCAGGAATTCAATGGTGCAACCCATTTCTTCAGCAGAGGTGTGCATTTTCTGGACATCCCCGAAAGTGGAGGTATAAGGTTCCTTTTGTACATGAAGGTAATTTTATTTTTTTGAAGATTAATGAAGCAACCTCCCAATTTTGATCAGAGACCGGAGAAGTAGCACACACTGGGTAAACTTCGTTATCAAGTTGTTTTTATTCTTTGATTTGATGGATGTATTTATGTATCCTCTTATTTAAAGTATGCACGTGTCGTTTTTCATACTCTTTCACATGCAATTATTCTAACATAACAGAAGTAAAATATCTTGGTTAATTCTAGTATCTAAGAGATCCAGATCAAGTTTGGTATTAGAGCGGTCTTCTTGCTTATTTGAATTGTGAGTGTGAATGATAACCAGAGATTGAACATGCATCAACAAAGAAAATGGAGGATCGCAGAGATCACCACGAGACCTTCTAGGATAAAATGGAAAGAGAGTAACAGGAGAAAGAAATAGCAGAGGATGATGCTCCATCTCCATCTTCCAGTGATTATTCATATTATTCATTGTCTTCTCATCATTCAGATAAGAATATCAATCAGAGCTTTCAAGCATAGAATGTTGTATTGAGGATACTTCTATGAGAAGAAAAGGAGGAGAAACAAAGATTGCAGCTTTAGTTATGATCCACATAAAAGGCATTAGAAAATTTGAATAGAAACGAAGGCTTAGCAAAGCCATCATCAACTAATTCATAACCAAAAGTTGAGGTAAAAAGTTTTTATCTTTCTTCTGTTTCACTTTCACATGACGTTATTTATGTTGGAATCCTTGAGGTACCCATTTCAGGAACCGACTTGAGACTCCTTACCAAGATGGGATACACTGAAGGAGAATGCTCGAAGGTAGCAGAAAATTCCAGGAAATTTTTGAAGCCATCATAAAAAGGTAATGATAGGCACACATCATAATCCTCCCATGACAGTGCACATTTCAAAGAAAGAGCTAAGGCAAGATATCATCGCCAAGGTTGCACTAGAGACAACCAAGAGAAGTATAAAAAGTCTCAGTATTCTAAATTTCATTTTGATTACTGTTAGCACTGCAATGTTTTCAAAGATTTTCAAAGTCTGGTCATATTTCTACAAGGAATCAATCTGCCTTTTTAGTTCGGTTGTAAGATGAAAGTGTCATTGTCAAAGAGTAGTGGTGAGAAAATTTCATTTCTACCTTCATTCATTTCATTTTCCCTCTTTTACCTTTCATTTTTCCAAAAAAACCCAAATTCCAGCGTTTCATTTCTTTCAAAACCCCTTTCTAACTATTAAAATTCAATTTTTAAAGTTAAAAAGAAGCTCTGCACACCCACTAATAGCCATATCATATTATACCCTTTTTACCTTACCTTCTATCTCATATTCAAACCTTATACATGTAACCATTTCCGAATCCTACAAATTTTATGATATGTGATATTGATGGGACCAATCATTTATTTTTGATCCATTTCATAACATTCAAAATGTTTTAGAAAAATCCTTTATATTATGGTTTGAATGAATTTCACC
Organism: Pinus albicaulis; assembly: GCA_034641835.2. Taxonomy (NCBI): domain Eukaryota; kingdom Viridiplantae; phylum Streptophyta; class Pinopsida; order Pinales; family Pinaceae; genus Pinus; species Pinus albicaulis. Next base: position 324,156,223 of record CM076574.1, read on the forward strand.
ATATTCATTGACTTAACGAAGTTTTTACTTATCCCCTTTTAAAATTGTTTTCTCCATCGCTCCTCCTACTACATGTCCTCCTCTCTGCATTTCGCACCCCCCTCGGTCCAAACCTCCTTGCCACGTCATCACCCTCATCGCAAATTACATTCCCTCCTACTTGTGTCTTATGCTTAAACGTTTCCGACCCCGATCTTCGATTGTGATATATGTATAAAAGGTTTTCTCTTCCCACTCATCATTTATTTAATAATCTCTCCCGCTAATAAAATGAAACCCCGCTATATTTTTCAATCCACCTCCATAACCTGTTTAACCTTCATATTTCTCGCTCCTCTTTTATTTCTCCCACTGGCCCACAATTCGACGTGTCTCCATATCATATATTTCACATGCCTAGTCCTTTTGTTTGGAACCTATCTATATGGGTTTTTCCACTCCAACACTATTTCCATGTTTATTTCAAGACCCTATCGCAACAAACAAGAAGCCAAAGGAAAGGAACAGCAGCAAATTTTCTTTGAAATAGATTTCTACCATTACTCTCAGCACCAGCACATTTCCACAAGGCATTATGCAACTTTCAAAGAACGGTCACATGTCACTTTCACTGTTGTTTACACTTTTTTTAGAGTTGGTTGCACCATAACAGAAGAGGAGTCTTCCCATATACTGCCACATCATACAACCACTCCGAATTGTTAGCCTTGATGTTGTTTATTTTTATTATGTCATAACACTTTCTTTAAACTTTTTGGATAAGCCTCATCTCTTGCACGAGATCGTGATAACTTTTGGGAACAGGTTTACTCCTTTTGTGGAGATGACAGTTTTATATTTTTGTATATATGTGACAAAATTCTATGTAAAAAAGGTTCGTGGTTTTAGAATCTTGGCTCATATGATCTGTACTCTTTTCAGTGAATAAAATTGAAAGAAAATTCTAAGGACTTATTATCAATATAGTGTGTGTATTGTTAATTTTCACTTTTGTCTCCATATCTTATTATCTTCAGTGGCGGTTTTCAATCCCTCATGTTGTTATGTGTTTTTATCAGTCTCTTGAAATGTTCATGTGTTTTATCATTTTTTATTAGTCTCACACAGTGAGCTTTCTTGATGAAATATACATGATGACAATGTAAACAACATCACTTATAACAGTTATCTTCCATGACATTTCAGTTAGAATATTGTAAGTCTAGAAATAGCTTTCTCTTGTTGAAATATTGAAAAATTGCTTCTTGTGTTATTTTCTACCAAAAGCAGTGGATTTCTGCCTTGCAGACCCATTGTTTCTTCTTCCATTTCACATTCTCTTCCCCTTATAGGCTACAAACTCACTCTTTTTCTACCACATCAGACCCAATACCCTCATTAGTAGAACAATGGACTTGAATGAAATATCTTTTGAGTGAATAGGAGTTTAAACCACCTACCAATCTTATAAACCAAATCATTAAATTTCCTTAGAGTTTAGGATTTGTCTGGTCAGGTGTTTGAAGCAGTCCAAGTACTGATTCCAGCGCTAACATATTTTGGTGCTTCTGTTGGGAGACAAAGTCCTTGAAACGAAGTATTCTCCTGAGTCTTTTGTTTTGAATTGCTGGTAATAAATTCTTGATGGTGAAAAATAATTGGTGACTTGAAGAATGCTGCAAATTATTTCACCTAGTGACTCCACAAAGAGGAAAGGGGGTTTCAGGCCCTCCTTCTACAAGGAGGAACCAGAGATCACCTACTGTGACTCCAGTTGCTGACCCAAAGAATATCATTAAAGATGCAAAAGGAAAATAGAGATGGATCGAGGCCACATCTAAGTCAATGAAGAAGGTACACAAGAAGTATGTTCCAAAGAAAAAGGTACCTTTATCTACTTTAGAATTAAAAGAAGTTTTAGTTTCAAAAGGTTCTTCTGAAAAATCTCAAGTTGAAACTACTTCCCTAGAAAATAAATTACATTTTTTTAACCTAGGCTCAGCTGAAAATTTTTCTCACTCATCACCTAGTAAATCTAAGATAATTATTTTTCCATTCAAAGAGAACAAAATAGATTTTTTAATATTAATAAAGTATCAGAAGAGTTTGTGCTGACAGAAGGAGAGTTAGAGCAAATATTGGTTATTTCACCTTTTCTTGATAGGGATGTTTTGACTAAAGAATACTTTAAGACTATTTTAAATTTCCTTCAAGCTCATCCCGAATACCAGTCTCTTATTACCCCTCAGTAAAATTATTTTCCTTTGTCTTGAAATCCAGCAAATGGTTCATCCTCTTCTCATCAACCAGAAGGGAATGTTTCTGAAGGCCTCACTTTTAACTTATCTGACTTCCTAGCTTAGCAAAATAAAGTTGAATTTACCTCATCTCCTCAAAAGACAACATCTGAATCTGATTCTTATGTAGAAGGTGCAGTCAAAACCTCCTTTGTTCATCTCTTTGGAAATCCATTTTTTTCAGCCCCAAAACTTGAAGAATCAACCCGAGAATTCCAATTTTCTGTTGTCTCAAGTCAGATTCAAATTCCACAGGTTGTAATTCCTAGTTCCCAAAAAAATATATCAATGATTCATCTATCAGTGATACATCAACAAGCCATGGCTCATCCTGCCCTCACAAGGATGCAACAGATAGTGGCTACAAGGTATGCGCCACTTGTTCTCCCTCAACCCTTGCATTCACTTCCTCAAGGGGATTAAATATATACAAAAATACACTGGGGAGGGAGAAGGAGTTTTTGTTGAGGAACACTTAGTTTCTTTCTATAGTTATGCTGATAACTAGAACATTGAGCATGAATATGTCTGGTCAAGACTCTTCGTTCAAAGTCTGGATGAATAAGCTCATAAATGTTTTAGAAGTCTTCCACCAAACTCAATAATAGTAATTGATGAATTGGAGGAAGTATTTGTGAAGCAATGGGGTGATAGGAAAGACTATGTGTACTACCTTATAGAATTTGGAACTTTGAAAAAGAAGGTAGATGAGTCATTGGCTAATTTTACCAAGAGGTTTAATAAGATTTATCAGAAAATTCCTGAAGAAATTAAGCCTACTAAGACTACAACTATGATAAATTTTGAAAATTCTATAGATTCTGAGTTTGTTTTATGGTTGAGAGCTGAGAAAGCACAAACACTGATGGATATGCAAGAGGCTGCAATTGGACTGCAGTCTAATTTTATGGCATCTAAGACATTGAAAATGGAGGAATAGAAAGTATCAAAAGACAAAAGAAAATGGAAGAAGAAAAACCTTCTTCCTCTAAATCTCTTGCAGAAGCAGAAAGTATTGATCAAATGTCCAATTTGATCAAGGAACTTGCTTCTAAAATGAAAAAAATAGAGTTTGAAAACAAACCTACTACTAGAGCCAATATAAATCAGGATCCCTTCAGGAGGCCTTTTCAACCTCAACAAATCCTGCAGCGCCCAAGGAGGAATGATGATGACCAAAAAGTCCAGCCTCCTTTGAATAATTTTGCTAAAGAAGAATAACAAGAAAATGAAGAAGAAAAGGAAGAAAAAAACCTTGTGGGAGAAACGTCTCAGTCAACATTTTTGACTTTGCAAGCATATGAAGACCAGTCAAGGATTTATTTGTTTTCGGATTATGACAATGCCCAAATTTATGCACAAAATGATAAAAAACAACAAGAAGTTCAAAACAAAAATTATCCTTTGAGTTCCAAAGGTCATGTTCAGCAACCTCAACAAAAATCAGATTCAGATAAAAAAGATGCTAAACAGAAGGCCAAGGTCAATGAGGTTCCTCCAACTCAAAATTATGCCCCAATTATCAAAATAACTACAGAAAATAAGGAATTAGTTCCAATTTAATTCAGTTTCAAATATGAATTGAATAAAATCAAAATTCCAGTCCCACTTCTAGAATTTTTTAAAAATCCAACATATAAAGAGTCTTTTAAAATTATGCTACAGCCACCCCTCGCTCCCAATTCAGTCAACCTTAAGGATGAGCATCCCACTATTTATCTAGGTTGTCATGTCCAAGACCAAAATGATGACAACTCACCACCTTTCTACATGTCACTCAATATATATGACAAATTGCTGCATAATTATTTACTAGATTTTGGAGCTTCTCATAATCTAATGCAAAAAAAGGTCATGGATGAATTAGGATTAGAGATCACCAAGCAATACCATGACCTATACACCTGTGATTCCAAAAAATTCAAGTGTCTAGGAGTGATCAAGGAATTGGTTGTTTCCCTTACCCAACTACCTATGAAGAGCTTAGTGATGGACACCGTAGTTTCAGACATACCTTCTAGATTCGGGATGTTGCTTTCCAGATATTGGTCTTAAAAATTGGGAGGCACTCTTCAGATGGACAATTCATATGCCATAATCCCATTGTTTCAAGGGAAATTCAAAAGGTTGTATAGGTAAACCAAAATGGCCTACATCATTAGTGATCAGCATAATCCTTCAAAACATCCCATATATGCTGAAGAAAAGGAATTGGGGTCATCAATACTATACCTTGCTACTGATGATAACAATTTCCAGCCTGAAATAACTGAAAAACAACACTTTTAAGGTACAAATGAGCAGCATTTATAGGGAGGATGGATCTGAAAATTTTACTTTTATGGAGCCTCATCAAGAGAATGATTAGGAGTTGGTGTAGTCCTCTTTTATCCCACTCAGCAAAGGGTAACTATATCATATAAACTACAATTTTCTATCACTAACAACACTGCTGAATATGAGGCGCTTGTGTTGGGTATGAAGGCAGCAAAAGATTTGGGAGCAGAGCAGCTAATTGATTTTGGTGATTCAGATTTGGTGATAAAGCAGGTGAGAAACAACTACCATGTGAAAAATTCCAAGTTGAAAAATGATAGGAATGAAGTTTGGGACTTGATTGAGCATTATTTTTCAGCATTTAATATAAAATTTGTTACTAGAGAGGAAAATCAAATGGCTGATTCACTAGCTATTGTTGCTATTAATTTCAAAGTTCCTCTAGATGTCAAGGCAGACTATGATGTTCAAATCAAAAACATACCTTCAATTCCTGGTAACATCAAATACTAGCAAGTATTTGAGGATGACAAGGAAATTCATAAATTTTTAGAGTGTGTTGAAGAGTTTGCAGATATACAAATTGATGATGAGCAGGACATTTTGAAAATCAAAATAGCAAGCCTTTTAAGAAAACCATGGCTAGGAAGAACATTATAGATATGAAAACTAACTATATTCCTAAAGGCTTTGTCCCTTTAGAAATATTAGTCGATAATAATGATTTTTTTCTCAAGCTTGAAAGTAAAATTGATGGAGAGAGTACAATAAAATGTAACATTGGCACAAAAGATCAACCAAAATTAGTCAAAGTGTCCAAATTCCTTTCTCTTGAAACCAGAACAAAATATATCAAGCTTCTGAAATAATTTGCTGATATTTTTGCATGGTCTTATAGTGAGCTGAAAACTTATGATAAAAGAATAATGGAGCACAAGATTCCTTTGAAAACAGATGCAAAGAATGTAGCACAAAAAATCAGACATATCAATCACATGCTTCTACCAAACATTGAGAAATAAATCAAAAAATTATGGGAAGCAAAGATAATTCTTCCTTTGATATTTTCTAACTGAGTAGCTAATATAGGCTCGGTTTGGAAAAATAATGGAGAGATAAGAATTTGTGTCGCTTTGCACAACCTGAACCAGTTTTCATTAAAAGATAACTATCCACTACCCAAGATGGATTATATTTTTCAGAAGGTTGTAGGATCCATAATATTGTCAATGATTGATGGTTTTTCAGGCTATAATCAGATTTCAGTTGAAAGACACACCTTGTAGGAGAGGGGAGGAAAATATTAAAATAAAATGTTAATAATAAATTAATCACCCAAGGAGACGATGAAACTAGGGTTTGGTGGTGCAGTATGAACATTGTAGCAAGCTATAGCGAAGGGCAGGGCCCTTATAGCAAAGCTTCTGAGGCGTGGGTCAGCTCTGACCACCTGAATGAGACAAGCGGGGGCCAAGGGCCCCTTCTTACAAACAAGTCATCTTGGACAAAGGAAAAGGTCTGAGTGAAGGGTTATAGATTTTCGAGTCAAAAATTGTAGGAAATGATGATCTGGGTAAGAAGAAGAAGGCGAGCGAGACGACCAAAGAGATATTGGGTCAGAAGAGGTCAACTGGCATTAAAATAATGGAGAGTAAAGACAAATAATGCCCTAATCCCGAGCAGGAATCTCTTGGGACGGAAGAAGGGATAAAATCCGCTGTAGAAAATCAAGCCCAACCCAAAGAGGGCTTGAATCTATCAGGATCTGCCACAAAGAGTAAAAAATAGGGGGAGAATGGTCGTTGCAAGCCAAAAACCTCAGAAATTCTTTGGGTCATCATTAAAGATCCAGAAATGTAGGATTATAGGGACCATATGGCAATACATGCACTGATTTGCAAATTTATGGGCTTTTGGCCAACTGAAAAAGCCTTGTGCCTTTAGATAAAATAAGAGTGGAAGCCAAAAGGAGATGTCAGGCTCCATCTTGGGGCTAAGGGTTTATTTATGGTTTTTTTTGAAAATATGGAAGATAGAGATCATATCTTCGATGGGGGTCCATATTTCTATGCCTCGACAGGTCTTTATGTGAGGCCATGGAAGCCTAACTTCGCCCCAGAACAGGAGGCCTTCACGCATGTGCCGGTATGGGTCCACCTTTTCTCTCTCCCTATCGACTATTGGAGACCTTCGGTGCTCGAACAGATTGGAAACATGCTGGGAAAGTTTTTCCAAGCCTCAGAGGCTACCTTGCAAAAAAGGTACACCTCCTGTGCAAGGATTTGTGTAGAAATGGACATCTCAGGGGCTCTGCATGAAGGTCTGTGGCTTGAATTTAGAGATGAAGTTTTATTTCAGGCCATTGAATATGAGCAGATTCCCTTCCGCTATCATAGATGTCACGAGCATGGACATATGTTCAGATAATTTCCTTTAATAACGCAAACAGAAAAGAGTAAGGAAGGAGCGACTAAAGATTAAGAAGGCTTTCCCTGCCCAAGTGGGAGACCGAGAGAAAACCAAAGAAACCAGCCTAAAGTAGGGATATCAAATAAGGGAACTGGAAATTCCTTTGAATTTTTGGGATCTAAAGATGAAACAGTCGAAGAATCCCATTAGCGGGACTCTGTACCAGATACTTTGGGATCTCCGAAGCAGAATCCCTAGATCCGAACAGGATCACTCTGGAAGACACCTCAGAATGCATCGATTATGATGAAGATGCAGAGGGAGATGCAGAAATGGAAATAAGTGAAGTAGGTACGGAGGACCTTGAACTGGGGGATATCCTGGAACGGGAAGGAATGGACCTAAACACTATGGTGGAACAATGGAAGCAATGAGGATTGGAACAAATCCCAGCAGAAGAAATGGGCAGGATCAATTTCCTCTTTCTAGCCCATCAGGAGGAAAAGAAGAAGGGTCAGAAATGAGGGTACAGAGCGACAAAGGGTTTGGGAATCAAAGTCCAAGGATTGCATCAGACGAACCAGAAGGCCAAGCATAGGCACAAGAGAGGAAGAAAAACCAACAACGAAGCCCTCCAAGAATTAGGTCAAATGCTTATAAATTCAGGTAAGATGAAAGCCCTTGAGGCTTTCACCTCCTCTTCTTAACTTATTTTGTTTATTATGAAGATCTTATCATGGAATGTTAGAGGGCTAAATAGCCGAAGGAAACAAAGACTTTTGAAGAAGAAAGTCAGAACTGAAAACCCAGATATGATCTTCCTACAAGAAATTAAATGTTCGAGTATGAAGATGCAACAGATAAGTAGGAAAATTGGGAAAAGAATGGACTATCTAGAGGTGGATTGAAATGGGATGGAAGGAGGTCTAGTAACCTTTTGAAACCCCCACTTGTTCCATCTTTTTAGTGCATAAGCAACAAGATCTTATGTATCCTTGGAGATGAAAATTATAGGAGAACCTGGCACATATTTAGGTACTAATGTATATGGACCCCAAATATTAGAAGAAAAGTTGCCTCTGTTGGACCGCCTCTCAGATCTGCAACTTAGATACTCTAGTGTTAAAGGGATCTTCAGAGGGGATTTTGATATGATAACCTCATTAAGAGAAAAGAAGGGGGGATTGAGGAGGCTCAACCGGGATGCAAAGTCTCTCAGTCATTTCATTAGGTCCTCCAGCCTTATTGACATTCTCCCAAAAAGCGGGTTGTACACCTGGAATAATAAGAGGGGAGGGGACAGGCAGATTGCCTCAAGGCTAGATCGTTTCCTCATAACTAAAGATATCCTCCTGGAGGGAGTCACAGTGGAGTCGGACACCATTCCAAGTGGGGGCTCTGACCACTGGCCCATCACCATGGACGCTGCTATTTTGGGCACTCCTAAAAACAGTCCCTTCAACTTTGAGAAATTCTAGCTTGACCACCCTGATTTCAAATAAAAGATCAAGCAATGGTGGCATGAACCCCTTATGATTAGGGGTATGAAGATGTTCCATCTTCAAGCTAAACTGAAACATATTAAATCCTCACTTCAGACTTGGAACCAAGAGGTGTTCGGTAACATCTTCAAGGAGAAGATTGTCTTGGAAGAATAGCTGGAACAGCTGCATAGGGCTTGGATCAATGAGGAAATTTCCCCGGACTCAGTCCATGTTGATAAAAACCTCATGAAACAATGGGAAGAAAGATGTTTGCAAGAGGAGATCATGTCGAAACATAAATCTAGTGTCTAATGGCTTAAGGAAGGGGAAAATAATACAAAATTTTTCCACAGATCTGCCATACACTATAAACGCACCAGCAAGATCATCTGTTTAAAAGATGTACAAGGGAACTCTTATGAATCGCATAAGGACATCTCTACCTTGGTGGTCAACCACTTTGCTCAAATTGCCACAGAACCATATATGGACAGAGAAGTGGCAATTTGGGAAGTTGTTGCTTCTATCCCTAGAATTTTATCAGAGGACCACAATCAGAACCTGGACCGGCCTATTACTCTAATTGAAGTGGAGGACGTAGTACATGAAATGCCTAATGGTAAATCGCCAGGCCCAGATGGCTTTACTATTGATTTCTTCAAATCTTGTTGGGACATTATGTAGTTGGAGATTTGGGAAGTGGTTGAGGACTCCCGTAAAACCTCCTCTATCCTGAAATCCCTCAACTCTACTTTTTTAGCTTTTATTCCCAAGGAAGAGGCGGCCTGCACCCCGGTGAAGTTCCGGCCCAGAGCCCTATGCAATGTGATGTATAAAATCATATCTAAGGTGATGGCTAACAAATTGAAGCATATCCTCCCACTAATTATTTCGGAGGAGCAATCTGGCTTTGTTGAAGGGATACAGATTATGGATAATATCCTTCTGGCGCATGAGATGATCAACTCCCTTCAGTCACCAAAAAAATTTGGCATGATTATCCAGCTGGATCTATCAAAAGCCTATGATAAAGTAAGCTGGAACTACTTGGAGGCTGTCTTGGAGGCTTTTGGGTTTGGCCAATGTTGGATCAACTGGGTGATGGATATGGTCAAATCCCCGAGTCTCTCAGTCTTGGTCAATGGATCCCCTTCTCATCCCTTCACACCATCTATGGGAATCCGGCAAGGTGATCCGATTTCTCCCTTTCTATTTTTCATTCTTATGGAGGGCTTAAGCCAAATCATCAAAACGGAAAAAGGGAGAGAGGACATTGTGGGACTTGAACCTCTGCAAACTTGCCCAACCACCACCCAGCAGCAATTTCCGGATGACATGATGCTCCACAGCATTCTTACTGTTAGAGAGGCCAGGGGTTTTAAAGCTATTCTCAACCTTTTTAGACATGCTTCGGGAATGGACCTAAACTTAGACAAATCTTCAATTTTATTCTTTAATACTCATATGGCGATCCAGAGGAACCTCAAGACCATCCTTGGCTTTAGAAGGAAAAGCCTCCCATCCAAATATTTAGGGATTCTATTAACGGAAAAACCCTGGCAGAAAGGTCATTGGGAAAAAATTCTTTCCTCCATTGAGGAACAGGGGAAGTATTGGACGAACAGACCTCTATATTTTGTGGGTAGGTTGGGCATGATGAAGGTAGTGCTACAAGAGATCCCGCAGTACATGTTGTCCATTCTTCCGGCACCTAAGGGGGTCCTCCAAAAAATCAAAAATATTAAAAGGACGTTCTTGTGGTCAGGTAAATCTGATAGAAAAAAATGGACCCTGGTGGCCTGGGAGAAGATTTGCAAACCTAAGACCCTAGGAGGACTAGGGATTCAAGATCCAGAAACAGTAAATAAGGCATGTGGAGCCAAGCTCTGGTGGAGATGGCTGAAGGAACCCAATACCCCTTGGGAGACACTCTGGTGGGCTAAGTATGCATATGATTGGCATCCTCCTGACTTAGTCAGAATGACGAGTGATCACCGAATCCCCTATTTGGAACCTAGCTTGGGCCAACATAAATATCATCCAAGACCACTGTTTCTGGGAAACATGAAATGGCATAATGGCCTTCTTTTGGGAAGATGTCTGGCAACAATTACCAAAGTTGGAGAGCCCGGAGTATCAACTTATCCAGCAATATTTTCAAGGACTTGGTCAAATTAAGGTTTACCACTATTGGACCAATGATCAATTGGACCAGCATTAGCACCATTGGACTCTGCCCCCCCCCCCCCCCTCCCAAGAGATCCAAGTGGAAAACCAGTTGTTGTCTTTGTGCCCTTGGATAAGAGAAGAATTTGTTGATCACAAGAGGAGGATCAGCTCCAGTGGGGAAAGATGGAAGGAGGTACTTTTAACCTTAAAGAAGCAAGGCACCACCTTGAACAGAGAGATTTAGTAGAAAAATTACACTGGAATAATAATGTTTGGGATATTGTCTACTGGCCTTAGGTCAAAACCTTCCTGTGGCTTGTCATGCGTAAGAAAATTCTCACCTGGGAGAATTTATGCAGGAAAGGGTTCATTGGACAATTAAGACGTTGTCTGTGTAGGGTGGAGGAGGAAACCATGAACCACCTCCTAAACTCTTGTGAGTGGGCCAACAACTTATGGGATTGGATTGTGGAAATTTTTTAGAAAATTGATAGAAACAGAGACTCTATCCATGATAGCATAGCTAGGTGGAGGATCAAGTATACTGAACAAGAAACTATAAACCTTCTTTGGCATCTGGGCCATGGCTTAATTATGTGGTTGGTTTGGAAGGAAAGGAATAGGAGAATATTCCAAGATGAAATTTGCCAACTTGACCACATTAAAATAGAAACCATGAAGAATATGAGGGAAACAATCCTTACCAAGGTCAAAGATGTTCATAGTGACAAGCCTTCAACTAACGAACAATGCATTATGAACCTGTTTGGGATTAAATGTGCCACAAGCTCTAGTTTTCCTATGTGGCAACCACCGCCTCCTCCGTCTCTTCTGGTCTGGCAACCCCCTTCCACGGGTTACTGTAAGCTGAATTTTGACGGTGCTTCGCGTGGTAACCCCGGTCTGGCTGGTTTTGGAGGAGCTATCCATGATGACAAAGGAGAGATTAAGCATATCTACAGTTGCCCGTTAGGTGAAGCTATGAATAATGAGGCGGAGTTCGCTGCTCTGGAACAGGTCCTACAAATATTGGTCAGATTGGGAATTGGTAAAGTTATTGTGGAAGGGGACTCGATGCTAGCAATTAACATGGATAAGAGACTACAAAATGGGTCAAAGCCTAGCAGGGTCATTAAACATTGGCGCCTCTCTTTATTCATGACTCTCATCTCAAACCATCTCTCTAATCTCCAAGGGCTAGTGCTTCAAGCTGTTAGGCTCTCAGCAAATTCTATGGTAGATGTCCTTGCAAATCATGCGGTGGACAACCCAGAGATTGTCCTTAACACCTGTTGGCAAGACATGCCTTTTGATAATTTGAGAGAGTGTGATCAGATTGTCGTAAAGGACCCAACTGGTTCGTCAGGAGGTGCGGACAGGTCACACGAAACTGATCATTAATGATAGATGAAGTCCTACCCATATAGTAATTCACAACAGTGGTTTCTAAGCCTGATGTCCTTTGGTTTATGTGGTCGAGAATGGGATATTTACCTTACTAACAAAGGACAGTACCCCAACTCCGATAAACGACAGAGGTGGAAAAATCTAACTAATAAAAAGCATGGCAACTAGTATGAAACAAACTGAATGGATAGGAATAATATCCCTCACTTGTCTGATGAACAGCCTGTTAGGAGAAAGGAAGAGAGAGGGAAATCATTTCATTTCATGATCTCGAGTACCAGTAATCAAATTATAAATACTAGTTTTGGGAGCAGAGGAGATACCTGTGATTTTCTGCGGCCCATCCTCAGTCACGTTCCTAAAGATCTAGAGCTGAATCGTGGTTTTAGTAAGCTGAGCATGAGAGGGAGGCATTGATAAATGGAGAAGCGCATCCTCTGGAGCTCCAAGGCTGCCTGTGAATTGAAGGAGGAGGAGGAAGGCTTCAATTCCTTTGTTTCCCGTAGGGGAAAATATAAAATTGAAACGCTACAATTCGAAGTGGACAAAGCAAGTAAGAGAGTGGATGATAGGGATATTTGTGAAGAAGTGGACAGGTTAAAGGACCCGGGCACCCCGACCACTAGGTCAACCCAATTTCTACGCACCCAGTGCACGGCCTAGCAAATGAAAACAATGTTAGCCAAAGCACTGAATATGCAGGAGGCGTCTCACAAGGATGCATACCAAGCGGGCACCCTCGCTTCGATAAAAAAAATCGGCTAGGCTTGACAGCCTGGAAGTCACTCTGAAATACCTAGTAGAAGAGATGAAAGCCCAGTCGAAGTAGCTTGAGGGGTTCGTCAGGCTCTTCGAGATTTATTTGAAGCATGTGCTGAACATTTCAATCCAGCTGCTTGAGGAGAGCAACCGAACCACTATCATCCGCTGATACAAGCCTTGAAGTACACCTAATCGCGTGGACAATGCCAGGCCAAGTGATGGAGGAGATCATGTAGAAAAGAATAGAAACAGTAAGGATGAAAGTCTTGGCTATTAGTATTTTTAAGTTGTGTCCTTGGCTATATTTGTTTTTTGTATATGTTTTTTTTGTATGTTAGGCAACCCAGTTGGGCTGACCAGTCTCCTAGTCTCTCGGTCCTAGAAAAGGATCAGTTTTATAATATGTTACAGTTTGACTCCTGGCCTGCGATGGTTTATATGTGTCTATGTCTGTGTATGTGGAAGTATCTCGCTGGTAGTCCTTGCCCTTTGCATCTCTTTTTGTTCTAGGATTGACAGGTCCTTTTTCTAATACTATGTACTATATTTGTGATCTAATACAACTGTTGATTTACACAAAAAAAGACAGAGAAAAGACAGCATTTACCACACCCTGGGGTACATTCATGTACAAAAAAATGCCATTTGGTATGATGAATGCAAGTGCAACTTTTCAGCAGGTAATGGATATTTCCTTTGCGGGAGAAAAATATAGAATTGTAGTCATCTGTTTGGATGACATCACAGTGTATTCAAAATATAATGAAGACCACTTAAAACATTTGAAACAAGTTTTTGACAAATGCAAAAAGTTTGGTTTGTCCTTGAACCCAAAAAAATCATCCTTTGTTGTCCAAGAAGGGAAATTATTGGGATATATTGTAAGAGAAAGTGGCATCTTTATTGATCTGGGAAGAGTAGAAGCTATTCATAAGATTGGTTTGCCAAGGAATAAAAAATAATTGTAGTCATTTTTAGGGAAAATCAATTTTCTAAGGTGCTTTGTTCCAATATTTACAGAGTTGATCAAACACATAAATGTCTTGCTAAAAAAGATGCGGAATTTAAATGGTGAGATGAAGCAAAGAATTATTTTCAGCAATCAATTCTGCCTTGACTGAACCTCCAGTTTTGATTAGTCCTGATTTTGAAAAATATTTTCTAATTTTTCATATGCTTCAGAAGGGACAATTGCAGTTGTCTTGTTACAGAAGAACAAAGAAGGTTTAGAGCAACCTATCTCATTTTTCAGTCGTGCTTTAAGAGATGTTGAATTAAAATATATCCTGGCTAAAAATAAGCATATGCACTAGTTAAGGCTTTGAAGTATTTTCGAGTTTATGTGCTACATTCAAAAATTGTTGCTTTTGTGCCAAATATTACTGTTAAAGATGTATTGTTGTAGCTAGATACAAATGGTAGGAGAGGACAATGGTTGACCAAAATTCTGGAATTTGGTATTGAGATCAGACCAACTAAATTGATAAAAGGTCAAGGCTTGGCTCACTTGATGGTGGAATCTAACTGTAAGGCTTTAAATGTGAATGTAGAGGCAGCTGAAGGAGAATATGGAGAAGGTATTTCTAATTATCCTGAAATATTTCATTCATATTGGTACAAGGATATAGTATATTTTTTGTTAAATTTCAACTATCCCCGTGAAATGGAGAAGTCAAAAGGAGAGCTTTCAAATTGAGACGTGTGAAGTATTACATTTTGGAAGACCATATTTACTGGAAAGACATTTTTGGAGTCTTATTAAGATGTGTAGATGAAGCTGAATCCCAAGAGATTATGATATACATGAAAGAGTGGGTGGAGGGAATTTGTATTAGAAATCCACTATAAACAAAATCTTAAGAGTTGGCTATTATTGGCCAACTCTTTTCTCTGATGTTTTTGCCAAATTTTGGAGTTGTGTTGAATGTCAGAAATTTACTGGTAAACAAAAATTGCTACCATTACCTCTTATTCCTATTTCAGCAGATGTTCCTTTCCAACAGTGGGTGTTAGACTTCATCGGTGAAATTCATCCACCTTCATTAGGAAAACATAGATGTATTCTCACAGTTACAGACATTTTTAATAAATGGATTGAAGTTGTACCAACCATAAATGCTACTGATACGGTAATTATCAATTTTTTGTTGGAAAATATTATGTCCAGATTTGGTTGTCCATAGAAATTAGTAACTGATAATTCAATGGCCTTTAAGTCTACTAAGATGTACAGCTTCTGTCAACAATACAGAATTGAATTGACTCATTCCACGCCTTATTACCCTCAAGGTAATGGAATAGCCAATTCATCCAATAAAATTTTGGTGAGGATCATTAAGAAAATGTTTCCTGAAAATAAGAGAAACTGGGACACTAACCTGGTACATGCTCTTTGGGAAGATAGGGTAAGTGGTAAAAAATAAATTTAAATGTCTCCCTTTCGGCTTGTATATGGTACTGATGCTATAACTCCTTTGCAATTAGCTCTTCATGTGATGATGTTCCTGCAAGATGAAATTGATGATGGAAATCCAATCCAAATGAGAATGTTGCAGTTAATAGAGGCACACCAAATCAAAGAATCACTGATGGATAATGTTAAGAAGTATCAAACTAAAGTCAAATCTGTTTTTGACAAAAGAGAAAATCAACAGTTATTTCAGGAGAATTATTTAGTGATGCATTGGGATGTGAGGAGATAATACCATGGAAATCATGGTAAGTTTTACAATCTATGGTTTGGGCCATTTAGAATTGTTGAAGTTTTGGAAAACAATAATTTTCTGCTCAAACATCTGAATGATGATCAACTGACTGTAGGCCCAGTTAATGGTCATTTTCTTAAAAAATTATTTTTTTAGTAATTCAGTTGAGTCATTCCATTATAAATATCTGGTGTGATGTGTCAATAAAACTCCATGCCCAATGGTGTTTGTGTTTGTATATATGGTCAGTTTTGAGTCTAGTCAGTCAATGCTCAGTTATAGTCATAATTTCCAAGAAGTCTTCTAAGTTTAAAGAGTTTTTAAGGCACTGATTCTATAGTCCTTGAAGCCTCACAAGGAGGACTTCATCCCCAATAGGAGCCACTGTTAGCACTACGATTTTTTTAAATATTTTCGAATTCTAGTTATCATTCTCCAAGGAATCAATCTGCCTTTAAAGTTCGGTTTTAAGATGAAAGTGTCGATTTCAAAGTATATTGGTGAGAAAAATTAATTTCTACCTTAATTCACTTCATTTTCCCTCTTTTACCTTTCATCTTTCCAAAAAAAACCCAAATTCCAGCATTTAATTTCTTTCAAAACCCCTTTTTAACTATTAAAATTCAATTTTTATAGTTAAAAAGCAGCTTCGCACACCCACTAACAACCATATCATATTATACCCTTTTTACCTTACCTTCTATCGCATATTCAAACCTCATACATGTAACCATTACTGAATCCTACAAAATTTCTGATATGCGATATTGTTGGGACCCATCATTTCTTTTCGATATGTTTCATAAAATTCGAAATGTTTTAGAAAAATCCTTTATATTATGATTCAAACGAATTTTACCATATTCATTGACTTAATGAAGTTTTCACTTATCTAATTCTAAAAGTTTTTTTCTCTGTCGCTCCTCCTTCTACATGTCCTCCTCTCTACATTTCACACCCCCCTCGGTCCAAACATCCTTGCCATTTCATCACTCCCATTGCAAATCGCATTCACTCCCACTTATGTCTTATGCTTAAACCTTTTTGACCCCGATCTGTGATTTCAATATATGTATAAAAGGTTTTTTCCTCCCACCCATCATTTATTCAATAATCTCTCCCGCTAATGAAATGAAACCCCGCTATCTCTTTCAATCCGCCTGCATAACCTGTTTAACCTCCATATTTCTTGCTCCTCTTTTATTTCTCCCGTTGTACCACAATTCAACGTATCTCCTTCTCATATATTTCACATGCATGTTCCTTTTGTTTGGAACCTATCTATATGGTTTTTTCCACTCCAACACTATTTCCATGTTTAATTCAAGACCCTATCACGACAAAAAAGAAACAAAAGGAAAGGAACAGCGGCAGAGTTTCTCTGAAACAGATTTCTACCATTAGTCTCATCACCAGCACATTTCCACAAGGCATCATGCAAAATTCAAAGAACAGTCACATGTCACTTTCATTGTTTTTTACACTTTTTGTGGAGTTGGTTGCACCAGAATAGAAGAGGAGTCTTCCCATAGACTGCCACATCATACAACCACTTCGAATTGTTAGACTTTTTTTGTTTATTTTGATTATGTGATAGCACTTTTTATTAAATTTTTAGGATAAGCCTCATCTCTTGCACGATATCGTAATAAATTTTGGGAACATGTTTACTCCTTCTGTGGAGATGATAGTTTTATATTTTTGTATATATGTGACAAACTGCTATATAAAAAAGGTTTGTGGTTTTAGAATCTTGGTTCATATGATTAGTACTCTTTTCAGTAAATAAAATTGAAAGAAAATTCTTAGGACTTCTTATCAATTTGGTGTGTGTATTGCTAATTTTCACTTGTGTTTCCATATCTTATTATCTTCAGTGGAAGTTTGCAATCCCTCATTTTGTTATGTGTTTTTATCATTCTCTTGACATGTTCATGTGTTTTAAAAAAATTTATTAGTCTCACATAGTGATATTTCTTGATGAAACATACATGTTGACAGTGTAAAGAGCATCACTTATAACAGTTATTTTCCATGATATTTCAATGAGAATATTGTAAGTCTAGAAATAGATTTATCTTGTTGAAATATTGACAAATTGTTACTTGTGTTATTTTCTACCAAAAGCAGTGGATTTCTGCCTTGCAGACCCACTGTTTCTTCTTCCATTTCACATTCTCTTCCCCTCATAGGCTACAAACTCACTCTTTTGCTACCACATCAAACCCAATACCCTCACTAGTAGAATAGTGGATTTGACTGAAATCTATTTTCAGTGAATGGGATTTTAAACCACCTACCAATCTTATGAACCAAATCATTAAATTTCCTTAGAGTTTAGGATGTGTCTGGTCAAGTGCTTGAAGCATTCAAAGTTTTTATTCCAGCGCTAACAGAAAGGTAATGATAGGCACACATCACAATCCTCCCGTGACAGTGCACATTGCAAAGGAAGAGCTAAGGCAAGATCTCATCGCCAAGTTTGCACCAGAGACAACAAAGAGAAGTATAAAAAGTCTCAGTATTCCAAAGTTCATTTTGATTACAATAATAGTGTTAATTATGGGCAGAAATCAAGGCTTAGAAAACAATGTATTTTTGTGGCTTTCCATTAGGGAAATTTTGAGGTCTAATATGGGCCTCCTAAGGAAATTATAAAATAATAGTGGAAATAATAAAATAAGATTAGATTACATCATCAAATTTTAGAGGGAAAAAAATTAAAAAACTACTTTTTCAACTCATATTTTCAACTTATCTCCCCACGGGTTTACTCAAATTTCGAGCGAGAATGCTCATTGGATGCATAATTTGATTCCTTGTCCAAGGAGTGCCCATGTTGCATAATTCAGTGGACACTAGCACAAGAAAAATGAGAAATACATGAAAAACATGATGGAATCACATGTTTCATGTATTTCTTAGTATTCGTGTATTAGGGTCCATCGAAAGTATGCAACATGAGTACTCCTTGGATGAGGAATTAAATTTTGCATCCAATGAGTACTCCCACTCAAAATTTCATTAAAACATTAGGGAGATAAATTTAAAATACAAGTTAAAAATTTATTTTTATTATTTTATTATTTTTTAATATTTTTACTTTTTTACCCCAAAAATGGTGAATCATCCCCCATGGTTGACATAATCATCATGAATCCTGTTATCACTATTAAAATTCTCTAAATTGAGTCAGTTCATACTTGTTCTTAAGTCATGGTATTAGATAGGGTTTGAGTCATTTTTATGTTTTATAGGGTCTAAGTCATAGTTTTAGAGTCTCATTTCATCACCAAACCAAGTTCATAAACTTTGTTTTACACTTTAGTAGTCTCATGCCATGTTTTGAAACCCATATTTTAAGTATTTTTCAAAAAAAATTCGAATAAGCCACGAAACCACGTTTTCGTAGCGTGCTCAGTGTAAAAAAATGCTTCTGCGCTATGAAAACGCTGGTCTTTTCATAGCGAAAATTCCCAAAATAACACTACCAATGCTACGAAATCGAGGTTTCGGAATTTTCAGTTTAGTTGTCACATCCATCAACTTGCGGTTAAATTTTCATGATTATAGTGTCAATCCACGATCATGGTGTCAGTCCACGAATCTTCCTTCACGCATGCAACCATCCAAATTAGTTATGAAATCATTATTAGATTCATTAGCGGTCATTTGTCAATGGTCCTTTGTAAATTTGAAAAAGGAATTGGTTATCATTGGTTTTATGTCATGCAAAGGATGCACTGTGTGCATATCTATTGTTGAAAGAGAAAGCTCATGATAAGATACCAGAGCTCTCATTAAGCTATTAAGCGAGGCAGATTTTTCAATCAAGTGAGGAAGAATTCAATTGGTGATTATGTCAGCAATTTTGATTGCAAATCCAGAAAGTTTGAAAATAGTTTCTAACTAAAACAAGGTTTTAAATCAAGCGAGGCTGAACCAAATTCTCAAGCGAGCTAGTTTATCCAACAAGGAGGTTTATTACAGTTTTGCTGAAGACACGGGGTTTCCAGGAAGAAGATGGTAGAGGAAAAAATAAATCACGGGTTGGGTCACTGCCTGAGGACAGAACCTGAAGGTTTAGAAAATCTCACCAGGGATAAATCTGTTGAAGAAGCCTTCAAGAAAGTAGGGTGCTAGAGGTTCTGTGAAAAGTTTCAGGGAGGGCATAATTAGGTCACCAAAGAATTTGCTACCAACTTCACAGAGTCAAACACAAAGGTTGGTTTTCTCAATTTACCAATTTCTCCTGAATTTATATCAGCAGTCACAGAAATCCCAAGAGGGGAGGAAAGATGGTTTAAGAATTTTAGGTTTGAAATGCAACCCTGCAAAATCTTTTTGAAACCATAGTTTATGGATATTGATTTGAATAAATTTGTGCCAAGAAGTTATGTCAAGGATGCATTTTTCAACCTACTCTACAATATCCAAAGATACTTCACCTACGAAGGGAGATATCACAAGGTGTACACTTATCACTTTAAACTCCTATTTCATTTCACAGGAATAATCTCTCTAGACTTACCTTTCTTTCTATTTCGAAGTCTGTCCAAGATGGCACACAAAGTTCAGATGAAAACTCAGGCATGTGAAACCTCTTTATTTCATCATGGTCTAGTCAAGTTAATAGTTTTGCATGAGCTTCAGAAAGTGAAAAGAGAATGGTCTGCATTTCTCTTTTTGAGTAGAATAGGGGTTGAAGGAACAGGTGCTAGCCCTCAAATCAAAGAAACATCTTCATCAAAGACTACTGAACTTGTAGAAACAAAATCAAGGAGTTTTTTCAAGATTAAGCCCAGGAAACAGGTTAAGGAATCTAAAGACATCACTGAAAATCCAAAGGACTCCTCAATCTGTACAAAAGAAGAGAACTGAGGTCAAAAATACAATTCAGGAACAGTCAATTAGTAAGACAGCTCACAAGAAGTTGACTAGGAGTCAAAGGTCAAAAGAGAAGGGTAAGGCTGTGGTCACAAATGAAAATTTGCAATTAAGAGGTGACTTGAATGATATATTACAAGCTATTGACATTGAGGAGTCTCCCCTAGTTCAAGCATAGTTCATAAAGCTGGATACAGCTAGAAAATCAAAGAAATTGAAAACATCCAAAAAATTAGACTTTGAGGATGAGGTGTCAGAGTTTTTCTTTAAGCCTAGAAAACCACAGACTAGGCAGTCTAATAAAATGCAGCAGCCATACATGGAGATAGACCAAATAGGAGGTGAGTATGCAAGTGTTTTTGAAGAACCCATTAATACATCATCTCAAATACTTGAAGAAGACAGAAAAATAATATTTAATACTCAGAGAGAAAGGAGTAATTATGAGGAGGTTAAAGACAAACTCAGACTTGCAAACACTGAGATTGACAAATTGAGGAAGAAAGTGAGAATGCATGTTGTGGAAAGGTCAAACTTTGAGAGGTTGAAAGGTCTGTGGGAGATGGAAAAGGTTTCAAACAGTGAGTCAATCAGCAATCAGAATCAATTCTTCATATGGTTGTCCCTGCAATCAAGGAAGCAAAGTTCATAAGAATGGTTAACACCAAACTGAGGGCTAATAATAGAAGGCTTAAAAGGCACGTTGAAGGCCTTCAAATACAGCTAGAAAATCTTGAAGATAAACCACAGCAAAAGTCTATGTAAACAGTAAGTGACATATCCTAACACATTTTTTGGAGTTTTGTAGAAGGTTTCATTTTTTAAAACAGTTCAAAGTTGATTATTGAGAGCTTATATATAACTTCAAGGATGGTAGTAAGGGTGAGAAACTCAAATTTTTGGAAACAAACTATGAAAAGAAAAGGCACAGCAGTTTCGTAGCACGCTACGAAACTGTTGTAGGTGTCATGTACAGCAGTTTCGTAGTGCGCTACGAAACTGTTGTAGGATGCAGTTTGATCAATTTTGAAAGTTTTCAAAGGGTAAAAGGGCATTTTTATTAAACTTTGATGCTACTGGAGAATGTATAAAGACCACAAATGAAGATCCAATGGAAAAACATAGAAAATTGAAGGTTTCAAATGAAGTTTTCAGAGGTGAAGTTCTGCACTACGAAAACAGCAGATAGTTTCGTAGCACAACAATGTTAATAGTTTTTGGGCACTTCTTCAAAGTTTTGTTTTGGGCACAGCTGGGAGGACAAAGTCACAAGAGTCTAATATGACTTTTCCACATGCTTTGAGCACAAATTGGTTAGCAGATGTTGTGAAGAAACATAAATGAAGCAGTACACCTATTTTGTAGGGAGCATGTTCCTATTTTTCAGAGAAGATAAGAAGCAAATCATTACAGATCAACAACAAGGAGATGGACATCATCAAGGTCGAAGTTTATGAGGAGCAGCTGTCAGATAGAAGATTTAATGCTTATATAAGGTTGTTAAATTATAATAAAGAGTTTTAATCCTAGTTGTGTTAGGACTCTAGAACAGACATTTTAACTGTCAGATGTAATTAAAGTTTGTTTTAGCATTTGATAGGTGTCGAGCTAGAAAATTCGAATTCTCTCAAGTGTTTGGAGAGAATCCAAGAAATGTAATGATGACTCTATAAGAGACAAAAATTCGAATTACATATTGATGAAAATTTTCATAAGCAAGAATACTGTTGTTATAGCAGAGAACTATGTTTTTATGTTAATACAGAGATATTGGTTTCATCACTCAGGATTCAGAAAGGGTTATCGTTGTGTGATATTCTCATAGTTTTCCTCTTTCAATTACTTGCAGTGGAATGAATGTATGTTACTTAGAATTCACTGAAGGTGCTCTAACTTCCTTCATATGTTCATGAAATGTGTTATTTTATGTCCTATTGTTCTTTTGATTCATCTAAACCCTGAAATGCCTTGACTTCCAATTGAAGCTGATACTCATGTTTTGTGAAAATACACTTGACTCCATAAGCCCAATAGATGTTTGTTGATTTTTAGTATAACCAATTATCCATTTTATCCATTGTACTCATAGAGTTAGCCATATAATCCTTATTTGAAAATCATAAACCTATTGAGAGAGCCCTCTCAGGTTTAGGAGGCTAAGCCTCAACTAAAAGTCTGGTTTGAAATAGTTACTCAAGGTCTTCTTGATCAGCAACCTATCAAGGTCTAATTTTGAGATAAAAAATCCTATTGGTTCTTATAAATTTTATTTTTTTTGTACATTTTTCTTAGGAGGCCCATTTTAGACCTCAAAATTTCTCTAATGATAACCACGTGGTTTCCAAGTGTTGGAAGATAATGGCAACAAGAAGGAGGACGAGGCGTGAAATACCTTCTCCACATCACAAAGGGAAGAAGGTTAAGAAATTATGGAGGAATAAAACTTCTTGCAATCACTATAACATGGATGGACACTAGAGAGCCATGTGTCAGAGAATTCATGCCCAAAAAGCACCTATGAAGTAACCAGCTGGTGAAAATGTTCAACAAGTGAATCTGCCACAGGGAGATAACCCATTCACTTTGATGAGTGAGAGATGGTTTTACTATATATAGTAGTTTTTCATGGCCGCGTTTTTTAAATCATGCGTTGTGATATAATTGTAAAAGTGATGATGTGGTTTTCATTGCTTATTAAAGCAACGATGATGTTTTTGGTGAATTTTGTTGAAAGTTGGGGTATTGGTTTCTATTATAATGTACACTTTTCCAAAAACTGTGTCTTGTAAATTCTTGGCATGTATGGGGATGCTTGGGTTATGATTGGTCATGTAATTGAACATGTAGTTTGCAAAAAACTTACTATAGGTTTGGAGAGGATGAAGGTGTTGGTTCATAACTTATGGCTCTGACAAAAGAGGGTGAAGGAGAAGGAAGTGTGACCTATCAGGACACTTGTTGTGCAAAAAATGTAACACAATAGTTGTAGAATATGTTCATGCTTTTGGAGGACCTAAAGCTCCTCAGTGTGGAGGAATGATCCAAATGACTCCATAAACACTCAAAAGACAAAGAGGGTTCAGGAAAATCTAGAAAATTAAAGTTATTTTATTTCCATGGAACCGAAGTTAGGTCGAAGAGATTATCGTAAGGTTTTCAATGGTGTAAACGACATCTCAATCCGAGTTTGTATGCTCAAGATATTCATGGTCAAAGTGTTGGTAAAACTTAGCAAAAATTTAGAAGTAAATTGCTAACATCATCATGGTGACGTGGCACCACCTTACAGCCCAACCAACAGGAAAAGTCGGCAAGTGATGTGGCTAGGTGACGTGACATTGCCAAAATAAAACATGTGGCACCCAATTAGCGTATAAGTGGCACATTCATAAATCGACACATGGTGCCCAGTCAATGGTTGAAGTGTCAATTAAGTGACCAATCCAAGCCTGCCACATGGTATAACCTGGTTGGCCAATTAAATCTAGAATATGACCACATTCCATTGGGATGTGTGTAACTTCATTTTGTTTTATGTGACATTGGTGGGTGATATGGCTATAACTAAGGATGATATGGTTATAGATAAGACCATATGTGTGTGTGTGTGTGTGTGTGTGTGTGTGTGTGTGTGTGTGTGTGTGTGTGTTTGTTTGTTTGTAAACCAAAATGAGAAATTCCAAAGGGTTTGAACCCATGAACTCCTCAACCACCTACATCATAATATACATACACCAACCAACATGCCAAGTTGAGGCTTTCTTAAATTTTCCCTAAAACGTTTATTTAAACCTTCATTTCTCATAAGCATGGAAAGAATGAGGAGGTGGGGCCGTGCAGAATAAGGAGTATCACCATTTGGAAAAGTGGCAGGCTGAGAGGGGTCCCTCATAGGCATGAATCCCAATACAGATTCAAGGAATATTCGAAGGGAATATTTTATGGAATATTCTCACAACAGAATTTTGAGGAATCCTTGAGATTCCCTTGGAGCCGATTTTTGACAATGACAGAATAATGCCAAATTTAAACTTAGTTTTCTCATAATTTTGCAAGGATTGTGATGGTGAGATCATATTTTTCATATTAGCAATATATCTTCAGTCAACTTGCAGAGAAGAATCTTTGGGGAACCATGAGGAATCGAAAAGATTCCCTTGGGGCCAAATTTTCACAATTTCATAACCAGGCTGAGTTTATACTCATTTTCCTTGATTTTTTGCAAGGAGCAGAGTGGTGAAGTCAGATTTGTCATATTAGCAGCAAAATTCCAGTCAACCAGTGATAAAGAATCTTTGGGGGAATCTTTGAGATTCTTGAGGGTCTTGTTTTTTATAGAGTGAAAACAGGGTCAATTTTATAGTCATTTGACACAATTTCGCACCAAGAATTGAACGGTGCAGTCCATTTATTCAATAGAGGTGTGCATTTTTTGGCCATCCCTGGAATTGGAGGTATAAGGTGCTTTTTTTATATGCATGTAATTTATTTTTGTTGAATATTAATGAAGCGGCCTCCCAACTTTGAGCAGAGCCCAGAGACATAACCCACACTGGGTGAACTTCATTATCAACTTGTGTGTGTTAGAATTAACTAAGATCTTTTACTTCTGTGATGTTAGAAAATTTTCATGTGAAAGAGTATGAAAAAACACATGTGCATACTTTAAAGAAGAGGAAACTTGAACTGTCAAGCTTGATAATGAAGTAAAATATCTTGGTTAATTCCAATACTCGAGAGATCTGGATCAAGTTTGGTATCAGAGTGGTCTTTTGTTGATGTGAATTGTGAGTATGAATGATAACCAAAGATTGAACATGAAAAAAGAAATAAAATGGAGGATCGTAGAGATATATATGAGGCCTTCTAAAATATGTCCAACATGGTAGATTTAATGTATGCATATTATGAGGATAAAATGGCAAGAGAGGAATAGGAGAAATAAAGAGTAGAGGATTATGCTCCATCTCCATTTTCTAGTGATTATTCATATTGTTCATCGTCTTCTCATCATGTAGATGAGGAGATCAATTAGATCCTTCAAGCAGAGAATGTTGAATTGAGGATACTTCTACGAGAATAAAAGGAGGAGAATCAAAGATTGTAGCTTCAGTTACGAGCCACGGAAGAAGCCCTGGAAAATTTGAAGAGAAACGAAGTCTTAGCAAAGCCATCATCACCTACTTCAGAACCGACAGTTGAGTTAAAAAGTGTTGATCGTTCTTCGGTTTCATTTTCACCTGATATTATTTATGTTGGAATCCTTGAGGTTCCCATTTCAAGAACCAACCTGACACTCCTTACCAAGATGGGATACACTAAAGGAGAATGTTCGAAGGTAGCAGAAGCTTCTAGGACATTTCTAAAGCCATCAAAGAGATATAATCATTGGCATACATCACAATCCTCCCATGACAATGCACATTGTAGAGGAAGAGATAAGGCAAGCTCTCATTGCCAAGGTTGCACTAGAGACAACCAAAAGAGGTATAAAAATTCGTAGTATTCTAAATTTAATTTTGATTACAAGCATATTTTCAATGATGAGATGAAATCATGGCCTAGAAAACCATGTTTTTTCTGTGGCTTGCATAACCATGTGGTTGTCGAGTGCTGGAAGAGAATGGCAACAAGAAAGAGGACGAGGCGTGAAATAACTTCACCACATCACAAAAGGAAGAAGGTTAAGTAGGTCTGGAGGAAGAACATCTATTGCAATAATTGCAACATAGATGGACAACAGATAACCACGTGTCAGAGACTCCATGCCCAGAAAGAATCTATGAAAGAACCATCTATTGAAAATGTTCAACAAGTGAATCTGACACGGGGAGATAACCCATTCACTTTGATGAATGAGAGATGGTTTTACTAGATACAGTAGCTTTTCATGGCCATGTTTTGTAAATAATGTGTTGCGATATAATTGT
This sequence comes from Pinus albicaulis, assembly GCA_034641835.2. Taxonomy (NCBI): domain Eukaryota; kingdom Viridiplantae; phylum Streptophyta; class Pinopsida; order Pinales; family Pinaceae; genus Pinus; species Pinus albicaulis. Next base: position 324,182,529 of record CM076574.1, read on the forward strand.
AAAATTGATCATGTGTTTTTCATCGCTTATTAAAGCAACAATGATGCTTTTTGCCTCTTTTTCTTGAACGTTTGGGTATTTCTTTCTATTATGATGTACACTTGTCCAAAGAGTGTGTCTTATAAAATCTTGGAAAGTATGGGGATGCTTGGGTCATGATTGGTCATGTAATTTAACATGTATTTTGAAAATATTATACTATAGGTTTGGAGAGGATGAAGGTATTGGTTCATAAATTATGGCTCTGAAGAACAAGGGTGAAGGAGAAGGAAGTGCGAAATGTCAAGACACTTGTGTTGATTTTTGGCAGCATCGGATGTGCTATAAGTCTCAAATTTTGTTGAGAACCTTAGACACATGTATTCAAGATAACCCATAAATATTTTTGGGAAATTCCACCCGGAGACAATTTTATTTGATAAATAAATTATTTTTAATGTGACCCTACGTCTAAACTTAGGAAATTAAAATAATTAATGAGTATTAATATAAATTGTGGGTGTAACATCTAGAAGAATACGAGAATCAAGTCAAAATGATCTCATCCATTCATTAGCTTCTAATATGGGTCGTTGAATGTCAATGAGAATATTATTAAAGAAATATCGAGGGTGATTTGGAAAACACATTGAGGCAGATACTCAGTTTCCCAAGAAGATCAATTTTCTCACTTGCTGAAGTTCGGCACGAGAAATCGATTCAGAGGAAGAGTTGCAGGGTGGAGAGAGAGAGGGGGATCAACAAGAGATGAGAGTATAGAATTCGACCGGAAGAGCCAACGCATAGGAAGTGACACAGTGGCAGAGACAACGTAGAGGTAGTGACGTTGGGACTGCACAATCATTGTGCAGAAGTTGACGCAGTGACACGTAGAGAGGCTCAGGGGCTCTCTATTATGAAACCAGCTCATAAAATAGAATAAAAGAGAGATCAACGACTTATGAATCAGCCTTTTCGAGGGGGAAATATCCTTTACATTACATAACAAAAAATTCTTGGATGATACAAATGAAAAAACCTCATTTATATATATATAGGAGTCCAATGGGCCACAATATAATCCTATCCGACATATCAATAACAATGTAAGGGCACAACAATAACAATAGTGGGCTTCTATGGGGCACAATAATAACAATATGGGGACTACATGGGCACAACAATAAAAATAAGGGGGCTACACAAACAATAAAAATAACATTATACACTAGTATTATAGGGACCTAACATGCCCCTCTCCTTCAAACAAGTGTTGTCCTCTACGCTTGATTATTTCTCGATGCTTTTGCATAAAATTCTCATCCTCCCGTGTGAAATCTTAAACGGGTAAGTTCTTCCACTTCATGAGATACTTTGAAATTGATCAATTTTGTAGTTGTCAAGTTCTTGTTTCTATGACTGCTTCAGGTTCCAATATGATTTTCCCTTCCTCATCAAGTTCTGGCAATATTGTTTGAACTGGGACTTGATCCATTTATAGTATCCATATTACCATATCCTTGCCATCAAACTTCCTCATATCGATCTTTGGAATATGGTGGGTCTTCAATCCAACGTTAGAGTTTATGAAATCCTAATTGAAGTTTATTTTTTTCTCATCATGAGTTTCCTCTACTACCTTTTCGCCATTAGGAAACATTTCTTTTAGTAACTTTTTCAAGCCTTCCTTCAAACCTTCCATGTCTGCTTTTAGACCATTCTTCATATCTTCCATGTTTCCTTTCATTTTTACTTCTATATCATCGATCTTATCCCACGAAATTCTTCAATCCATTCATGTATTTTTTCAAACCATCCATCTTAGCTTCCATTTCATATTTTTTTACTCTTTGTGAGAGCGAAATTTGTTGCACTTGGTCTCGTAATTTTGATATATCATGTTGCACTTCTTTTTCTTCATGCGTCATAGTAGATCTTTTTGAGGGCTTAATGGGTGTGGAATTATTTTTGGGACACATTATATAACCCAATATTGATATCTATGCTTCAATATACCCCTGGAATTACTTCAGACTAAATTTTCAAACAAAATTTATGCAATTTAAAAAAAAATGACACTCACCTTTTTCTTGTGTTTGAGACACTCGATATTGAAACTGATGTATCTCTATGATTTTGGATCCCTAAGATTTTATTTTCAACGCTTTATATTCCTTTTGAATATTATTTCCAATTCCACAGGTCTCACCTGATTTGGATTCACCAAGAAAAATTTATGCCCAATATCCCACAATAACCTAATTATGGATTGGTTCTGTAGAAAGAACTTGTACAGCATGACACATCTCATTGTTTCCTCATTTGACTCTAAAATTGATAAACAAAAAAATATATTCTATGTATTTTCGGCCACTTTTTACATAATTCCAATCTAATGCACAAAGAGAGGGTTATGACGATTTCACTAAGGTCACCTCTTTGAGATGAAATTCGAGAGCCTGCAAAAACCCTAAATTCCACAAATCATATCTTCAAAAATATTGCGAACCAAGATCTGAAAATTTTCCACAAAGTTCCTCTATATTTTGATGCAAATGGGTTTTTTTTAGCTTCTGAACCTTCGTAGAAAAAAACTTATAGCGAAAATTCCACGATGGCTTGTTTGAAGTAGCGAAACCATAGAATTCGAAGCTCTGATACCAAATGTTATAAAACCAACTCACAAAATAGAATAAAAGAGAGATCAACGACTTAGAAATCAGCCTCTTCGAGGGGGAAACCTCCTTTACATTACATAAATGAACAATTCTTGGATGCTACAAATTAAAAAACCTCCATTCTATATAGAGGAGTCCAATGGGCTACAATATAATCCTAGCCAACATAACAATAACAATGTAAGGGCACAACAATAACAATATTGGGCTTCTATGGGGTAGAATAATAAAAATATGGGGACTACATGGGCACAAAAATAACAATAAACCCCCTATACTAACAAAAACAATAACGTGATACACTAGTATTATAGGGACCTAACACTCTCCAAGGTCAGATATTCACTGAAAAGCACGTGAGGAAATTGTTTGTAAATTTCTCACAAATATTCCTCTTCTATTCTACTAGTTATTTTCTGTACAAGAGATTTTGCTGAAGAATAATATAAAAACCCTCATTTGTTGCACCAGTTTTCCCACATTGGATTTTTTTGAGGACAATTGTCCAAAAATAACTGTGGAAATCTTGTGCTTCTATCTATTTATATTTTTCTCAGTATTTTTTTTGTGAAGGCTGCAGTAGAATTTATTTTGATGTTTACTGAAGTAATTTTTGTAAATAAATTATTGTTGAATAATAAGTAGGAGAAATAATATCAGATACTGTAGTAGGAATTTTGTTGTAGAAATTTTCACAACTTGTTGTGAAAAATATGTAACACAACAGTTGCATAATATGTTCATTCTTTTGGACAACCAAAAGCTCCTCAATGGGGAGGAATGATACAGGTGGCTCCATAAACACTCAAAATTTAAAGAGGGCTCAAGAAAAACTCAAAAATCAAAGTTTTTTTATTTCCATGGAATGGAAGATCTTGTCGAAAGCTTTGCAATAATGCAAACGACACCTCAATTCGAGTTCATATGCTCAAGATATTCATGGTCAAAGTTCTGGTGAAACTTAGCAAAAAGTTAAAATTCAACTGCTGACATCAGCATGGTGAAGTGGAACCATCGTACAGCCTAGTCGACAGGCAACATGGAAATGTAGGTGACATGGAATTTCCAAAATAAAACATGTGGCACCTAGTTAGCATATAAGTGGCACATTCATGACTTGACACATGCCACCCAATCAATTGTGTAAGTGGCAATTAAGTGACCAATCCAAGGCTACCACATGGTAGCACCTGGCTGGCCAATTAAATCTGGCATATGACCACATTTCGTTGGGATGCGTGTAACTTCATTTTTTTTATGTGATGTTGGTGGGTTATATGGCTATAACTAAGGGTGATATGGTTATAAATAAGACCATATATATGTATATTTATATGTATATGTATATACACACGTTTGTTTGTAAACCAAAATGATAAAATCCACAATATACATGCACCAACCAACATGCCAACTTGAGGCTTTGTTAAATTTGCCCTAAAACATTTATTTAAACCTTCATGTCTCATCAGCATGGGACGAAGGAGGAGGTGGGGCCGTGTAGAGTGTTATCACTTGGTAATTTTACTGGGTTGCTTCAGAAAATTGCCAAGGTAACCATTTTTGACCACTTCAAACTGGAAACTGACCTTTTCCAATTAGAGAGTGCTCTCTCTTTGAAGATTACATAGGATGTAAACACTAGGGCTCAATAAAAAATTTACAAAGGTCAGGTCTGTAACTTTAGGAAATAATTTAAAATATGTAGGTGGTTGGTCTTGAGGGAAGCCAAACCATTGGGATATGGAGTCCAAGTGACTGAGGACTAACCAAAATTACGAAGATTTTGATTGTATTATCATTTATTGAAAAGGGAAAGGTAGATAGCATATCTTAAACACTTAGATCATCGTTGTAGCTTTAAGTTAAAAGGAAGAGATAGTCCATCAAATTAGGGCATCTAGCTGGGATGAATCTTGAGATGACTTTTGAAATCAAGGGTGAAAATAATTGAATATGTGAAGTTCAGAGCATCAAACAAAAAATGAATTCTGAATCACTTAATATTATTCAAATATTATAAGACAATGCATTCAAATGAAACGCTTAGTAAGAAGCAAAATTACATATAGAAGACACAAACTAAAATATACTATCACAAGAATCTTTGGATGAATGATCATGTACTTATGATCTCTCGCAAGATTTGATTAATTCCAAAATATACAATAATATATTATAGGCTCTTACCCAGGACCGAACCCCCTAAATTGTTCCTAAATGAAATATATATACAATGAGAGGCTCTTAGGCCAACATCCTAATACAAGATGATTACTAAATAATGATATGCCACATGGGCTCTATGAATGACACTTAATTAAATACAAAAAATCCACATGTCCCTTTGATTTGGAACATCATCCACGAGAAGGAAGAAGTGCCAGAGTCTTTTTTGAAAAGGAAAAATTTGTGCTGCTATCTGTTGATTCTTCACCACCTGGATTTTTTATTTGGATCTTTATCAAAAAAAAATCGAAGGTTGAAGACGAGTAGAATAGTTTTCTTTTAAAGAGGACTCTTTTTCTTCCAGCTATCTAAGCCATGAACTGCTCAATAATCTTGAATTTGTTGCCAAATCACCTCAGCTTTCTTTGTCACTGTCACATGCTCTTAGACTGCTAACTTCATCCCTTAATTCAATTTCCTCTACCAGCGCTGCAAAACTGATTGATTGTCAGCTACAAAAGTTACTAGAAACTATGTAAAGCATCTGTGTTCAAACTTATGGCACAAAAACTTATTTTTATATCCATCAAATTACTGTGATTTGATAAGCATAAGTAGCATACAAATATTTTTAGTGCACAACCATCATTATACTCATTCGAGGAGCCATCTAAACTAGATTAGATCAATTCTCAGGTGCTAAGCACATTTTTTTGATTTGTGTTATTAAAACCCTGCAAAATGTATTGGCTAACAAATATCATGTCACCTTGCTTATGCAAGTGCTCATATAGCTGAATTTTTTTATTTATGCCTACGAGCAACATTAAAAGAACTAAGATTGTAAACAGAATCCTTTGTTTCCTTCACAATAACTAGTTGCAGTTTACCATCTTCAACCGAAAATACTAAAATTCAACCCCTGTTAGGTTCATTTTCTTTAAGCAGGACATATGCTATCCCAACGCAATAATAGGCATTTTTTTCATGCTCGTAATTTGCATTGGAATGAATAAGCACTCGTGCTCTCCCATTGTGATTTCTCGGTGCTTTAGATTAGCGCTTAGGCGCTAGGCTCTCGGTCTCAACACTTGGTTCTTGTGTGTGGGTGTTGGTTCGGACTTGGTGGACAGATGCACTTGGTCTTGGGAATGCACTTATGTGCACTCTTGGGCTTAGTGTTGGCTCCCAGTGCTATGAGCTTGAGCTTGACTTTGGATATTGGCCTAAGGCCAATCATTTTTTAATAAAATCAATAAAACTTTGTAATAATACCAAGAACATAAATAGGCCCAAAAACACAATGTTTATTTACCCAAACAAATAAAAACAAGAATACCTATTTATGTCTACTTCCTTTTAATGAAAATTTTTGCAAAAGAGGTTTCTTGAACATTTGCAATAGGAAAATTTGGCAAGGGTAACACAATATAACAATTAACAATTAAATTGGCAAGCACTAGCAGATTTTTCGTGAAGGTAGAAAGAGGAGCAACGAGGAGCTTCTTTTTTTTTAAATATTTTGATGGGACAAATTTATACATGTGATAACACAGAGTAAGGATGTGGGGGTGTTGAGAGTAATTATTATCACCGTTTGGACAAGTGGTGGGTAGAGACGTGTCCCTCACAGGCACAAATCCCAAGATAGATTCCAAAAATATTGAAAGGGAATATTCTAGCAATAGAATCTTGAGGATTCTTTGAGATTCCCTTGGAGCCGATTTTTGATAGTGATGGAATCATGCCAAATTTATACTTATTTTTCTTGGAATTTTGCAAGGAGCGGGATGGTGAGATCATATTTTTCATATTAGTAATACATCTTCAAGTAACTTGTAGAGAGGAATCTTTGTGGAATCATGAGGAATATAAAACATTCCCTTGGGGCCAAATTTTCACAATTTCATAACCAGAATGATTTTATGCTCATTTTACTCAGTTTTTCACAAGGAGCACAATGGTGAAGTCATATTTTTCATCAGAGAAGGAAAATTGTAGTCAACTAGGGAGAAGGAATCTTTGGGGGAATCTTTGAGATTCCCAAGGGTCTTGATTTTGACCAAGTCAAAACAGGGTCAAGTTTATAGTCATTGGACACAATTTCGCACCAAGAATTAAACGGTGCAGTCCATTCCTTCAAAAAATGTGTGCATTTTTTGGCCATCCCCAGAAGTGGAAGTATAAGGTGTCTTTTTTGTATTCATGTAATTTTATTTTTGTTGAATATTAATGAAGTAGCCTCCCCACTTTGAGCATAGCCCGGAGACTTAGCCCACACTAGGTAAACTCCATTATCAAGTTGTGTGTGTTATTTCATTTGATGGATGTCTTTATGTTTCCTCTTCTTTAAAGTATGCACATGTGGTTTTTCATACTCTTTCACATGCACTTTTTTTAACATCATAGAAGTAAAATATCTTGGTTAATTCTGATAATCAAAAGATTTGGATCAATTTTGGTATCAGAGCGGTCTTCTGTTGATGTGAATTGTGAGTGTGAATGATAACCAAAGGTTGAACATGAAAAAAGAAAGAAAATTGAGGATCGTATAGATATATATGAGGCCTTCTACAAGATGGCCAACATGGTAGATTTAATGTATGCATATTATGAGGAGAAAATGGCAAGAGAGGAAAAAGAGAAATAAAGAGCAGAAGATGATGCTCTACCTCCATATTATAATGATTATTCCAATTATTCGTCCTCTTCTCATTATTCAAATTATAATATCAATCAGATCCTTCAAGGAGAGAATGTTGAATTGAAGAGAATTCTACGAGAATAAAAGGAGGAGAATTAGAGATTGTAGCTTCATCTACGAGCCATAGAAGAGGCCTTGGAAAATTTTAATAGAAATGAAGGCTTAGAAAATCCATCATCACCTACTTCGAAACTGACAGCTGAGGTAAACAACATTGATAATTCTTCAGTTCTATTTTCACATGACGTTTTTTCTGTTGGAAGCCTTGAGGTACCCATTTCAGGAACCGCCCTGAGACTCCTTACCAAGATGGGATACAATGAAGGAGAATGCTCGAAGGTATCAAAATCTTCCAGGACATTGTTGAAGCCATCAGAGAAAGTGAATGATTTGTACACATTAAAATCCTCCCATGATAGTGCACATTACATAGGAAGAGCTAAAGCAAGCTCTCAGTGCCAAGGTTGTACTAGAGACAACCAAGAGAGGTATAAAAAGTCTTAGTAAACTAAAGTTCATTTTGATTATAAGAATATTTTTAATGATGAGCAGAAATCATGGCTTAGAAAACCATGTAGTTTTTGTGGCTTGCATAACCATGTGGTTGTCGAGTGTTTGAAGGGAATGGCAACAAGAAAGAGGACGAGGCGTGAAACACTTTCTCTACATCATGAAAGGAAGAAGGTTAAGTAAGTATATAGGAAGAATACTTCATGCAATAATTGCAACATAGATGGAGACTCCATGCCTACAAAGCACCTATGAAGGAACCAAATCCTGGTGAAAATGTTCAACAAGTGAATCCGCCACAGGGAGATAACCCATTCACTTTGATGAGTGAGATATGGTTTTACTAGATATACTAGCTTATCATGACTTCATTTTGTATATCATGTATTGTGACATAATTTTAAAAGTGATGATGTGGTTTTAATCTCTTATTAAAGCAACGATGATGTACACTTGCCCAAAGAGTGTGTCTTATAAACTCTTCGCAAGTATGGGGATGTTTGGGTCATGATTGGTCATGTAATTTAACATGTAGTTTTCAAATATTATACTACAGGCTTGTAGAGGATGAAGGTGTTGATTCATAACTTATGGCTCCGAAGAATAAGTGTGAAGGAGAAGGAAGTGTGACATTTCATGACACTTGTTGTGCAAAAAATGTAACACAACAGTTTCAGAATATGTTCATGCTTTCGGAGGACCAAAATCTCCTCAGTGAGGTGGAATGATCCAGGTGGCTCAAAAAACACTTGAAAGTCAAAGAGGGCTCAAGAAAAACTCAAAAATCAATTTTTTTTTATTTCCATGGAACCAGAGTCAGATCGAAGATATTATCACAAGATTTTCAATGGAAAAAAATGGCACCTCAATCCAAGTTTGTATGCTCAATATATTCGCGATTAAATTTCTGTTCAAACTTAGCAAAAAGTCAAAATTAAACTGTTGACATTTGCAAGGTGGAATGGCACCACCGTGCAGCCCAGTAAGTAGGCACAATTGACAGGTGATGTGGCATTGGAGGTGACATGGCATTGCCAAAAGAAAACATGTGGAACCCAGTCAGTGTATAAGTGGCACATTCATTACTCAACACATGGTGCTAAATCAATGGTGGAAGTGGCAATTAAGTGACCAATCCAAGGCAGCCACATCGTAGCACCTGCTTGGCCAATTAAATCTGGCATATGACTACATTTTGTTGGGATGCGTGTAGCTTCATTTTTTTTATGCGAAGTTGGTGGGTGATATGGTTATAAGTAAGACTCTATATAGATATATATTTTTGTTTGTAAACCAAAAAGATAAATTCCACAGGGTTTGAACCCATGACCTCCTCAACCACAAACACCTTAATATACATGCACCAACCAACATGTCAACTTGAGGCTTTCTTTAATCTACCCTAAATATTTATTTAAACCCTCATTACTCATGATCATGGGACGAGGGAGGAGGTGGGGCCATGTAGAGTAAGGAGTATTAACATTTGGATAAGTGGCGGGCTGAGAGGAGTCCCTCACAGGAATGAATCCCAAGACATATTCCAAGGATATTATATGGAATATTCCAGTAGCAGAATCCTGAGGAATATTTCAGATTCCCTTGGATCTAATCTTTTACAGTAATAGAATCATGCCAAATTTATACTTATTTTTCTCAGCATTTCAGAAAGAGTGTGATGGTGAGATAATATTTGTCATATCAACAATAGATCTTCAAGAATCTTGTAGAGAGGAATCTTTTTGGAATCATGAGAATTATAAAAGATTCCCTTGACTCCAAATTTTCATAATTTTAGAACCAGACCGATTTTACACTCATTTTACTCAATTTTTCACAAGAAGCATAGTGGTGAAGTAAGATTTATTATCTGAGCAGTAGAATTCCAGTCAACCAACGAGAAGGAATATTTTTGGGAATCTTTGAGATTCCCGAGGATCCTGATTTTAACCAAGTCATAACATGGTCAAGTTTATAGTCATTTGACATGATTTTTCACCAAGAATTCAATGGTGCAGTCCATTTCTTCAGCAGAGGTGTGCATTTTCTATCTGTCCCCAGAAGTGGAGGTATAAGGTGCCTTTTGTACATGCATGTAATTTTATTTTATTTAATATTAATGAAGCGACCTTCCCACAGTAGATCCCGAAGACGTAGCCCACACTAGGTGAACTTCATTATCAAGTTGTGTGTTTTCTTTGATTTGATGGATGTCTTTACTTTTCCTCTTCTTTTCTGGATCAGTATCCAGGCAGATGTTTTAAATAACCTTCAGGAAATTCATGGATTTGAGCTCTTGGTGGTAGAGATAATGTTGCATAACTTGCTGCTACAATTGGTCTCACTCCATCCATAATGGGTTGTGAACTTGATGTTTAGGAATTGAAAGTTTCTTAGGGGATAATTGCTCTGAGATTATAGGATTTATTAAAAATTGAGGGTGAATGATTAGCTTTTCAACTTTAGAAACAAATTTTACTTGATCTTCAAATGTTAGGGGATTTCTGTAAATTCTAAACTCGTCTTCAAGTTGACCAGAAGTAGAAGGATAATTATGAATAAGAGAAGATCTAAAATCTCCAGTTTTGAGCCCGGGTAATTATAATTCGACTTCAAATTTTGTATCAACGGATTCTGAAAGGATGAACCTGCCAACCCAGAATCTCTCCTAATTCTTCAATTCTATACAAAATGCATCTCAAATCATTGCCCAAATAAAACCACCATGTCCGGGCAATTCCACACACTATCATTGCACACGGAAGCTCTTCAACATATGTTCACAAAAACCATACTCTCATAAGCGGAAGCTAATAACATATGTTTCAACTTTTATGGTTTATGGAAACCATACTTAAATACACAAGGTTCTTTATTAAAAACCCAACATTCAATTAACTCATGCGAAAGAAACCATACGTTTAACTATCACCTCTTCATGTCATTAAACCCCTCAATGCCTATCATGGAATGAAAATGTTTCAACCTTGTGAATTACATTTCAATAACCATGGATTCCCAATTTATGCAATCCACCATCTGCTTAAGAGTTTGATTTGAAAAAATTATGCCAAATGCATATCATTTAAAATAACATCGCCCACACAACATTACATGTTGACTATTGGAATAACTATGCAACATCAAATTCCATTCGAGCCAACATTTACACAAATCCATAATTCACCTTTCATCTATTCAGGTTTGACAAACGCTTTCACACATCGATTTCCACTATGGCAATTACCAACTCAGGCTATGACTAAAAATCAAATGCTAACAACAATTGAACCACGCACTTACCATTCCACCTCTACGCTGCATGTGGACTTGGTAATTTATCACAATTTTGTTCCAACTTCTTACACGCAGAACAAATATACAGAGAATCTGCAATTGATTGCTACCACGGCGCCTTTGATTTGATAATCAAACTGGGTTTTAAAACAACCCTTTGTTTATAGCCTGTACTCTATGCCAGCGTTTGTGCAATTGCATAGTTTGCATATTAGACACGTACTGTAAAAATCAATTTACACGGCAGTTACTCTTGCGTACACTCCACCCACAGCGTTCTCACTGTTCGACTCAATTTCCACTGAATTGTTTATTGATGCTCCTCCACATTGATATCGACCACCAGTTGCATCAATTGGTTCACTGTTTGATCTGCTCAAAATAGACAGCGCTCAAAACGAACTCTGCGCCCTTTCACGTATGTCAGTCATTCAAGATTATACAATATCAAATAGAATTCAAGAAACCACCCTACACAGAGAATGTAGACTCAAATTTGCGCTGGGCATTGACATTCAACAATAAATCAATTACTCCGGCAAACAGAGGTTTAAACCATCGATTCATCCATCACTTCACTGTTGAACTTGGTGTTTGCGCAGACTCACTGAAAATTACACAACTATGTACTCAACACAATTTCTTTAACTTAGATCTCATAATTGAAGTTCGATTTGATCTTTCTTATATGAAATCGATCATTCCAATGATCGATACAGCAAATGATATACCTTTCAGCTATGTATACAGTCTCAACAACTTCAATGGCATCGATCCAATCAAGATCAAGACTAATTTATCAATCACATAATATACAATTCACACAGGAATTCTAAAACCAAAATTCTTCATCAATAAAACCAAATGTAACAATTTCAAAAACCTCTTAGTTCATGGCCAGATTTTCAAATCGATGGCCCTTTACAAAGCCCGTAGGCTTACAACCTTTTTCTTTATTTTGCACTATAATCTCCCCTCTTCCATTTTTCCTTTGAGGCATATTAATTTATACAATTTTAATTGAACCAATTTTGGTTCTCATCCCTTTAATCACTCAACAAACCCCCAAATATCTCAACAAATCCTAAAATCACTCTTGAATCCCTAAGGATCCTCTCTCATCCAAAATTAATGAAACTAATTTCTAAATTAAAATCTCTCATCCCTTTACATCCTCAACTGACCAAATTCTCTCATATTTGAGAATTATTTACAATATTTAATTAAAAATACATAAAACCCACTCAAATTATTTATAAAAATCTAGCTCTTTCTAAAAACTTAACCACCCCTAAGTTTTAATAAATACAAAGTATTTTCGAGTCTAATGCTCCTGCATCAGACTCCCAAGGTTGAAAATGATCATGATCTCCAGATCATGCGTTTAAGTCTTTGTCCGCCTGGATCCCACACTTTGTTCTGCAAGTCATCATCTATATCTGCTATCTTATGCTGCTTTTCTCCAGGTCTCCATATTTTATGTTGTCTTGCCCCGCTCGCTGCACTTTCACAATCTGTCTCCGTCTTCATTTTGCTGCTGCTGCTTCTTCTTTTCCTTACTGATATCTTCCTCTGAGATAATTTCATCATGATCCTTCTGATTAGTTCAATTTCTCGGTCCAATAAATCTCCAGGCTATTGATTTCTTGCTGTCTACTGAGCTAAGATGGCTTGCTCAGTTCTTACTCACTCTATTTGTACTGTCACTTGCTGACTTCTTGCTGCCACCCAATCATCTTAACCCTCTTGTCTTATACAACGGAAAACTTATTCTTTGTTTTCTCCTATCAGCAACTTACTGGACTGGTACATTGTGTACTCTCTTCTTCTATCTTCATCTCTCTGCATCTACAATTCCCAATTCTGAAATTGAGATTCTTTTTGCACTGAATTTCGATCATTCAGCGTCATTTCCAGCAGCATAATGTCCTCATCCCATGGATTTGAAATTTCCACAGAATTCTCGTTTTTCTCCTTCATTTGACTGCTCAACTGAGTCAAATGTTCTTCAGCCTCTGCAAAATACCTACATTCACAAAAAACTTGTTAAAATAAAAGTCATAAGGCCTTAGTGCCTTACTTCCCACTATCAGCACTTCAGTATGCTGATCCCAATCATTCTTGAAACTATCAGTTAGTCTCTGCTCAACATCATCCTCTTCGAGAATGCCTCTGTGTTTTGGTTCATAAAAATGAACCTCTTTATTTCCATTCATCTCTGTCTTTATACTCTGAACACTTATCCTTTTTGCTTCTAGTCTCTTCTCTAGGACACTTAACTCATGCCATAAGCTTGTTATCTCCTTTGCGAAACTTTCTGTGCAATCTTCACTACCTTCACAAGCCAAGCTTTCTGTTGTCACCATCTCTTCATCTGTCATCAGAACATAATTCTGATCCTCAACTTCTGCAATAAACTCAGTTATCTTTCCATCACTTTTTAATTGGCTATTTAATAAAAACAATTTGTCATTATCAGCATTTATAACAAATTGATCATCATCAAATACAACTTCATTGAAACAATTTCTTTCACAAAACAAGGAATTTATGACTTCCTTTTGTTGCTGTAATTCAATATGATCGTCTTCTTACAGCTAATAGTCATCATATGTGACTTGGCAACCATTGACTTCACTCACCACAGTTTCATCACATGAACTGTCTTCTTCAATGCCTACATTCACACATAACTTGTCAGTTTTAAAATCACAAAGCTCAATAGTCTCAACTGTTGGTTCATATACCAACTCATCAAGCTGATCCTCTTTTTCATTCACAAAAATTTCTTTCGTAGACTCAACGCCTTTCCAAGTAAAAACACAACACTCCGCTTCGTGAGTATTTATCTCCGCACTTTTCCACATCTTCTACATAGCCACAAGATTAAGATCCTCTTCGTAAGAACCTGCGGATCACATCAAAATTGTCACCACATAACACAAGGTTCTGTTATCCAGCCATCCGGATTTGCTTAACAGTTCAAGAATCATCACGACTTTTCTTCTTCTGTTTCATCAATGGAAACCTCCACTTTCAACTCAGCTGCTCCGAGTTGCGTACACCTCAACTGTACATCCATCATCTGCTCGAGCTTCTTTAGCTCTTCTGTTAACTGCATGTTTATCTGTTGATCTCTTCTTTGTTGTAGCCTCTGCCACTTCACTCTCTTCCTCATGGTCCAACCATGTCTCTAGTCTCTCACATTTTCCTGTAACAATTCCATCAACAACTCAAGATGAACTGCGATCTCAGCTTTCTCTTATTTCTTCATCGCTTAACCGTTTAACATACGGTTTTGGCATCTTCCCTCTTTTCATCAGGCATCTTCTAACTTACTCACCTTTATGACTTTCGTGAACAGTTTGTCACCATGATTTCTTCACCCATGAGTTGTACCGGCCTCACAACAAAGAAGCTCTCTCTCGCTCGCGACTTACTCACCACCAATCCTCTCTCGGGATCCGGTCTTTTGGCACCTATCGGTCCTCTGCTAGAACCTTTTCGAGCATTTCTCCCAAGCCCTTCAAAGCTTTCCTTGACCGCAACTTTATTCAACCTCTCATGAATCTTTAGGTTCTACCACTTTCTTAGAACCATGTCGGACTCTTCATCACTACTCTCCAACTTTGATCTGCTTTTCTCATTGAGATTTCTTTACCGTGTCATAAACCAATTTCTGCAAGCATAAATTTCAAACCAGAGTTCAATATCAACTGCAAACTCACCTTCAAGATTCTTTTGATCTCGCTTCACTCCTTCAACTGCACTGCATCTTCTCTATGCTGCAATCTTCATTAGTTTCAAATTTTGACATTCATTCATCACATGCAATTAACTCAATTAAAAAAAATATCGAACCTCACGTAAAGTTATTCCAGCTTTCCGTATATTAAAATGATGCGTGATGAACTCAACCTGTATTCTAATGACTCAATTCTATACAAAATGCATCTCAATCACGTTCAAATAAAACCAAATTTCAAGTCCGTGGCAATTCCACACACTATCATTGCACATCGAAGTCTTCAACATATGTTCACAAACTATAATTTCATAAGGTTGAAAACATTGCTTCACTTTTATATTTAGGAACCATACTTATGACAAAACAGTGTTCTTTATTAGAAACTCATGGACATTCAATTAGGTTTTCATGCGAAGAAATTATACGCTTAACTACTGCTTCATGATTGAACCTTCAAATATACCTACTATCATAATCATATGTTTCAACTTTAATTATTAATAAACCATGACTAATTGATAACACCATCTCATGCAGTTCGATTTGAACAAATTATGCCAATGCGTATCATTTAAAATAACATCGCCCACACAACATTACATGTCGATCATTTGGACTAACTATGCCACATCAAACTCTGTTCGAACCAACGCTTACGCACATCCATAATTCACCTTTCATCTATTCAGGTTTGATGAACGCTTTCACACATCGATTTTCACTATGGCAATTACCAACTCAGGCTATGATTAAAAATCGAATGCTAACAACAATTGAACCACGCACTTACCATTCTGCCTCTACGTTGCATGTGGACTTGGCAATTTATCACAATTCTGTTCCAACTTCTTACAAGCAGAACAAATATACGGAGAATCTGCAATTGATTGCTACCACGACACCTTTGCTTTGATAATAAAACTAGGTTTTAAAACAACATTACCCTTTGTTTATAGATCTGTACTCTACGCCAACGTTTGTGCAATTGCATAGTTTGCATATGAGACACGTACTGTAAAAATCGATTTACACAGCAGTTACTCCTGCGTACACTCCACCCACAGCGTTCTCACTGTTCTACTCAATTTCCACTGAATTTTTTATTGATGCTCCTCCACGTTGATATCGATCACCAGCTGCATCAATCGGTTCACTGTTTGATCTGCTCAAAATAGACAACGCTCAAAACAAACTCTGCGCCCTTTCACATATGTCAGTCATTCAAGATTATACAGTATCAAATAGAATTCAAGAAACCACCCCTACACAGAGAATGTAGACTCAAATTTGCGTTGGGCATTGACATTCAACAATAAATCAATTACTCTAGCAAACAGAGGTTTAAACCATCGATTCTTCCATCGCTTCACTGTTGAACTTGGTGTTTGCGCAGACTCACTGAAAATTACACAACTATTTACCCAACACAATTTCTTTAACTTAGATCTCGTAATTGAAGTTCGATTTGATCTTTCTTATATGAAATCGATCATTCCAATGATCGATACAGCAAATGATATACCTTTCATCTATGTGTACAGTGTCAACCACTTCAATGGCATCGATCCAATCAAGATCAAGACTAATTTATCAATCACACAATATACAATTCACACAGGAATTCTAAAACAAATTCTTCATCAATAAAACCAAATGAAATCAATTACAAAAATCCTCTGCATCCATGGCCAGATTTCCAATCAGTGGCCCTTTTTACAAAAGCCCGGAGCCTTACAACTTCTTCCTCTATTCTACACTCTAATCTCACCTCTGATCTACCTGATCTCTTTTGCCTTTGAGGCATATCAATTTATACAAATTTAATTGAACCAATTTTGGTTCTCATCCCTTTAATCACTCAACAAACCCCTAAATATCTCAACAAATCCTAAAATCACTCTTGAATCCCTAAGGATCCTCTCTCACCCAAAATTAATGAAACTAATTTCTAAATTAATATTTAGAAAAATCTCTCATCCCTTTACATCCTCAACTGACCAAATTCTCTCATATTTGAGAATTATTTACAATATTTAATTAAAAATACATAAAACCCACTCAAATTATTTATAAAAATCTAGCTCTTTCTAAAAACTTAACCACCCCTAAGTTTTAATAAATACAAATTATTTTCGAGTCTAATGCTCCTGCATCAAAATGCCATAATCCATGATTAGTTAAATAGTTTAATATTAACTTTTCATTCTTTCAATTTCATGTTTTAGATAGAGAATAAAAAATTTGTCAAACAATTTAAACTTGAAAAATTAGTAGAAAGGTAGAGAATAATGAGGAGCTCAACAGTTTAATCTGAGCCCTCGAATGAAATAAGGTAGACTTAGATAGTTTTATGTTTTGAAAGAAAAATTTTTAAGGTTGCAAGTCTAAATGCACCTACTAAATGAAGAAAAAATGTTAAAAATAAAGTTGGGTAGGTAGAAAGTAGTGGTTCAATCATGTAAATAAGACATCATCGGGAAAAATCACTAATTTCCCCTCCCCTATGAGTATTTAGTATTCTAAGCTATCAGTCAAACAGGCTCAGAGCATTTCTATGACTTTTGTTGGGACCGGACCCAAGGCTCGATGACTAGTTAGTTAAAAATATTGAGTTCTTATGTTAAACCCATAGTTATCATCATTTACCCTTCATTCATACATTAGAAACCCCTTTTTCCTAAGTAAAGACACATTCTTGCTTAGTAAAATTGTAATCCCAAATAATTAACTCTATCCCTTCAAAAGCATTCATAAAACACTCAAAAGTACATTTATCCTAATTATTAGTGAAGGAAATATAACGATAAGCAATGCTTGATTTTATACTATACTTGGAGATAATATGTGTTTGGTTTTTATTACACTACCCTTTCATATTAACCTTTAACATATTTTTATTAAATCCCTAAGAAGTACCCTCCCATAGTTATTAATTCCCTTATATTTAAAATACCCCAAAAAAACCCACTATTATAACATTTAGACCAAAGTCTATTATCCCATGTGCGCAAATAAAAACCCCAAATTATAAACCCTTTGGCCTAAAAAATATCATTATTCGAACACCCCGCCCCTATAGTTTTAAAACCATTCAAAGGGTTAAAACTATATAATATAATAAATCACGCCTGCAGCCATATGTATTGATTAAAACCCTTTATATATGTTTTAAACCATATAACCCCAGCCACATCTTAACCCTTTCACCTCGGCAAAGGCCCGGTCCCACCTTCCCATTCTGATGCAACTCCCGAAATAATTTCAGCCGTTCGTGTTCAACCTCTAGATCTGACGGACAGAACTTGATATCGCATGAAAAAGATGCCCAGCCCTTCAAAAGCCATATCCGGGTGAAATGGGTGGTTTTCACCCATTCCTCTCTCCTCTACGTGGCCCCTCCTCATTGGATCGTGTTCATTGAGGTTAAAACCACTTACCACTAGAAGCCTTCACGATAAACCGTCGGTTTTAAAAATCCTTTGCAATCTGAAACCACTATCCCACTAGACAATCCCTGCATTCAATGCAATTGATATGATTTCATAAAACCTTTGGTAAAGCTTTATTCATTTATCTTTAGCGTTTAACCACTGCATTTCTTCTCCCGACTATATAAACTCTGTTAAAGCCCCTGGTCACCATTTTTATGCCCAAAACCTCTGAAATTTACCAAAGTACACCCATGAAGACTGTTGAGGAGTTGCGCCTTTCTCCAGATAAACTGCTGAAGCCATCAATTTGACCAGAAACTGTAAAAATCCTTTCAAAGCCGATACCTGCATTAAAACAAGTATTTTTCTGAGATTTAAACCTGCAACCAAGTTGAAAAACCTTGTTTAAAGAAATCAAATATATTTAAATTACGAAATCAATTAAGAATACTACCTAAAAAGTCCCAAAAACAGGCCAAACTCTAGCAAAGTTTTCCCAGAAACCTTGTATTTCTGCTACATGCTTTTTCAAGGAAATTTATCAAATTTTTATAGTTTAATAGTCTATTTCATGCTCTGAAATAAGCCAGAAATCCTCTGCAGATGCCCTAATATTTTGTGATCTTTTCAAAAATAATTTTACCCACATTTTTTAGTCAAAAAACTTAGAAAACCCCTGTTTTCTGTTTTAGCCCAGTTTTAAAGCCTTAGAACTTCTTTTATAAACCTAATTGGGCAGAAAACCCAAAATAATACTATAAGTGCCAAATTTTCCCAATTAAGCCTCTATTAAAGTAAAATTGCCTCTGAAAACTGCTTAAACTCGCAGAAGCAAATCAAGATGCCTAAAGAACAGTGTAAGCAAGCCTGAAGGTTCTAAAGCTCCTGAACCTACTACTTCCATGACTCCAAATACTACAATTATGGTCAATCCATTACAACCCCCAATTTTTGATATTGAACACATTCCCCTAGCTGATATTGACTACAATATAGTTTATCCCATAGTTGAATTCAATCTGTTAGATATCCATAACTGGTGTTTTTAGAAGTCTTTAGATGATCATGAAGAAGTTCATATTTGGGAATCCAATCTGCCCAAATATGTAGTCCCTCTGACTCACCCTTATCAAGAAATTTTCAGATTATGTCACCAGTACTATATTCCTGAACAAGGAGCTATTGTGAATACCAGTAAAGAAGTCCTATTTACCATCACTGCAGAGTCAATAAACCAAATGTTGCAACTTCAACCAGACCCCCAAGCAGTCCCTTTGTCTATTGAGGCCCTAACTAAGCTATACATTGGCCTAGACTTTCCTAAAAGGTTCATGATTTTTCAGACTTGTATGCCTCTGCATGTTGAAATTCCCAAGTTAAATCCTCCATATTCAACTGCTAAATTTCCTGAAGGTTCAAGGCATGTAATCTCCATTCTTTCCTTCATCCTTGGGCATTTCACTGATGAGCACACTCATGAGTCTATCTTGGGATTTTTTTCCACCTTTTCTCTAGGTCAACCACTTTCAGTTATCTTTTACTATGTTGGTTTCATTGCTGATAGTATTCACTGTCAATTGACTAATTTACAACTCGAAGGAGTATTCAAATATACCTCCTATCTTTTCCACATGTTTATTTTCTTCCAATCAGACAGCTTTCCAATTTCACTTCAAAAGTTGGACATAGAAGGAAAACCTCTATTTTCCATATTTTGGACATCAATACTCAAAAAAGAAGGTACAGAGTTCAGTTATTCAGATTTTTCAGATTTTTTTTTTTACATCCAATGATCACCATGTTGACGAAAATAGATTAGCCTAGAATAAGTGAGGAAATGAAGAAAATATTGGAGTTATCGGAGCAGAGAAAAGTTGGTGACTGGTATTTGTATGAGAAATTTACTAAAATCAGAGTTTTTGGGTCAAACTTGTTGCCTTACAAGTTACCCAAACATCCATCAATCACGATCTTTGCCTTGGAGTACATCAGGAAAATCCTAAATTCTGATTCTATTAACTTCATGGAAGCCAAGAAGAAGACCCAATTCAAACTTAAAAATCAAATTGGGCCATTCATATGTAATCACAGAGATGCAGAAAAGGAAGCAGCAAATCAACTAATGGAATATAAATTGGAATAATGTTTCCCTTGGAACTATGATCCATAAGGGATCTTAAGTTAACTAAGGGTAAAATGTAAATTTGCACCCTCTATCCATGAATCAAACCCAGAAATAGAGAAGTTTGCTAATCAAATTGAGTGGGTTGAAAACACTTTAACAAAAGTAGCAAACCAAATGAATACTAGTCACACTTCGGAAATTTCCAAACAGCCAGAGACATCCACTAAGAGAATCAGAGAAGAGGGAGCTTATACTGCAGAGACTACAACAGAAAAAAAAATTCAAGATCATTTACAACAAAGGGCCAAAATTAGATCCAACAGCTAAAGGTAAAGTGACAATAGATGTTGAAGAGACAGAGCCCTTGAATACCAACACTGATTTGCCAGAGACAAATGTAGCTACTATAGTTATCAGTGAGCCAAATCAGAATGAAGAAAAACTGAATAATGAAGATACACAGATGATGGAAAGGTAGCGAAGTATGGAGGATTATTCCTCACATTCAGATGAGGAAAAGGATTTGGATATTAAGGAGAAATACAAGAAAATCAAGTAGAAGAATGAGGAAATCAAAACTGAAATTTACTCTCAATTTTTTAAACAAAAGCCAGGTAATCAAAACAGACTCCTATCAGCATTTTATTACTCAAGTAAAAAATTGATTATGTCATTATTACAACCCACAGTATCAGTGCCAAAGACAGTTGCTGACTATAAGAAATTTGATATGGAAGTAGTTACAGACAAAATGCATGAATTAGATCAAATAGAGTTTCATAGCAAAACCTCAGAGATGTTATATTCCACAGTTACAACAAAATCTATGAGTGCTCATAAGCTTCAAAACACCATAGCTAATATGCAAGATCAAATAAATATGGATAAAGCTTCATTATATGAAAAGGATCTAAGGATAAAAGCCTTAGAATATTTACTATTGCAGGTAGGATATGATCCTACAAACATCAAAGCAGCAGAAGCATTGGTAAAGAAGAAAAATGAGGATATAGCTGCCTTGAGGAAATATCTCAAACTTCCTCAAAGTGAGCATCCTCAGACAAAGGTAGTCTTACAGGAACAAAAATAAAAAGATGAAATGATGAGTTTAATTCTTCAACTAACAGCTCAGATTAAGGAAATGGAAGTACAGATGGACCAACTTGTCCAAGAAAAGGAGACAGTAAAAGAACCAGTGATTCCTACAGTCATCCCAATCATCACTGCAGCAGTGCCTTCTACTTTAGGAGAAAATTTGGCACCCAAAATACCACTGGCTACTGCAGTGCTAGTGACTTCTTCAACAACTTCAACTACTGAATCCTCTACAACAACATTGCAACCTACATATGAAATAAGTCAACTAGTGAAAGCAAGGGAAGAGATGTCTTTGAAGAAAAATGAAATTAACAGGTTGAAAAAGATGATTGAAAATCTTGAGAAGACAAATAAATCAACTCAATTAAATGCTAAAATACATGAACAAAATGCCAATAGATTGAGTGAAGAGGTAAAGAAGTTACAAAATGAACTAAATCTCAAGGATCAAATATCATACGTAAAAAATTACCTATGGAATAATGTAATTGAAGCCATCCATGATGTATGGCCTTCAATTCAGGTAACTTTTTAGCAAACAGAGTTATTATTGGTAGCCCAAGAAGAAGTCCAAAAAACACAAACTGATTTGGCTAATAAACCAGAACAGGTTGCAAGATTAATCAATTTCCTCAACAGCAAGAATAGACAGGAATTGGAAGATCTAAAAATCAATGACAAGATAGCAACTATCCTAGAAATTAGGAAAGTTACCACCAAAAGAAATTTGATGAGGCAGCTTGAAGAAAAATGTGAAGGTATGAATAGTGCTATAACTAGATTCATGATTAAGTTCACCAATTTAAGGCAAAAAGGACTTCCTGATATCATGGTTTTAATGATAATTTAATGCCTCAAAATGATTATGACAAGAAGATAAGAGAATATTCCAAGGAATAGGTAAATAAGCGAACAGGTCAAGGCATCCCCACAGGAAAGGTGTTACTGAAAAGTTTTGAAGACTTGTTTTATTTGCAATATGAGATAAAATACCTATTTGTCATCAATCCAACCTTTTCTAGGTATACTGAAGCTGATACGATTTTTAGGAAACTAAAAAATACTCAAATTCCTAAAAAAGAGGATTGGCAAGCATTTACTGATTTATTATGAAGAATGAAAGACAAACAAATGAAAAGGAAAAAATATGTTTGCTGATTTAACTATCAAAACAAATTTGACAGTAGTAAATAAGTTTGACTAAAGGTTAAAGAGTATCAGTAAGAAAGAGTATCAGTGAAGGCAGGTTAGATTCCAAAAAAATATCTAAGAGCCAGCAAGGAGGACACATAAGTAACCAGATTCTTCTTATCCTAAAACAGTTTCTATTTCTTTTGAATAAAATAGGACAGCTTGTTGATTTGCTAATCAGCTGTCATTATTATTGTTGTAATATATTTTATTTTCCTAAGTTAATTCCTAGAAGTCATCTAGGATATTTTGTAAAACAGTATGCATATATACTTCACTCTTTTGAAGTATTTTGTGTGGAATAAAATTGTTGGAGATTACTATAGATATTTTGTTGACTTGAAGGCTATGGTGCAGACTGGATCAACTATTTGGCATCATACTTCAAGATCCCTGTGATAAGTTATCTGGAGTGAAGTACTCTCTAAAACTTGTCATTGTTATCTTTCTTTCTTACATGCATACATTTGTGTTTTAATTCTAAATCTGAATGTATAACTAGGAGTATTACTACAGGACATGTTAATAACACCATGTTTTAAAATAGTTATAATTTCTTTGTTTTCTTCTGATTTCCAGTGTAAGGAACTCTTAATTTCTCCCTCTCCTATTTAACCTCTATCTACTACTTCCCTTTTCCAGATCAAAGGATCCTTAAGTGCCCTTTATCCCGATCATACCAACTCACAAAACCAATTTTCCAAGATCTCCAAGGGTTATCTATCTTGCCCTGAAGACATTTGACCTTTTAGGCCTTGATCCCAGTTCTGTTAGCTTGACTTAGACTCCATATCCCAATGGACAAATAGATTTCCCTCTATATATCCCTCCAAGTGAAATTTTCCCACCAAATCCAACAAAACCAAACCAAAATTTCACTTTCATAGCTAGCCTAATATTCAAAAATTAAAAAAAAGTTAAACTTTAAAGAGAGAGCCCTCTTTGAACCCTAGGAAGGCTATATCCTAGAGTTTGAAGTAGGTTTGTGGTTAGCTCTAGTATTCTTTGACTAAAAACCAAAATCCCACAACTCAAGAATTTACTAGAGTGATAAATTAATGGCAACCATATTGGGGACATAACCAATCCTCGGTCATAAAATTAGTCTTAAAGGAATCATTTAATTCATCTTTTTACTTTAAGATTGCTTTTATAGATTGTGGGTATTAAAAAATTGTAATTATGGCTTCTAGGAAAGTCTATTATACCAGGTCTAACCTGGATCCTAAGCCTGCTGTTATAGTAGATAACCCAGACCTTATTGGTAAAAATAAAAAAACAAACAGAAAACTTAGAGGCTGAAATCTCATTAATAAGAGTCAATTCATTACCAAGAGAATTAGTAAGTCTGCAAAATATTGATTTTGATCTGAAATTTGAGCCTTCCTTATTTAAAAGTAAATCTGAAAGTGATTTGAAAATTGTTGTTTTAGACCCTGCTTTTATTTCATTTTTGAATGCAAAACAGCTATCTATTGCAATAAGTTCTAAATCTAAGAAAGTTGAATATCAGACTAAAGTTGACGAAATTAATGTTACTATTCTAAAGGATATTGATGAAGCTATTGAATTAGCTCAGTTTTTTACTTATGCAAACAGACCTCCAGTTTCTCAATTACATACCACAATAATTTTAGCTAGATATTCATCACTTTATGTTGTTACATCATTTATAAATTACACTACCAGCTCATCTATAGATCCATTTATCCCTAGGTTACCTCTACAACCTAGAGTATTATTCCCACCAATCACTTCATCCACTATATCCATCAATTCACCTTTTTATTTCTTAAATACATCATCCTCATTTCCCAGCACTTCAAATAAAATCTTTAGTTCATCTGCTATCATTTCCAATACAGCTCCAAGAAGTTCTACCTTACCTTCTAGCCAAGCTAAGCTTCAAGCTATGGCTGCTATATATGCTCCCCTGGTCTTACCACAACAACTTCATGACATGCCACAATACTATCAAAATAAAATACCAGTGTTTGATGGCACTACCCAATATACTACTCAGTAACATATTACAAAAATGACAGACTTCTTTGAAATTTATGAAATTTATGACTCAGATGTTCAAATGAGGTTGTTTGCACAAACTTTAACAGGAGAAGTTAAGAAGTGGTTTAAATATTTAGCTGTTGATAGTGTAACTTATTTAGCTGTATTTTTTACTTTGTTTTTAAATAAATGTGAAAATAAAAATAACCCCCTCCAAATTTTTTCTGAATTTAATTCCTTGAAAAGAGCTCCAAATGAGTCAGTCCAAGATTACTGCACCAGATATAATAGTGTCTATAATTTTATCCCTGCAAATCTTAAACCTACTCCTTATTTAGTTCTTCTCAAATTCCCTAATGGATTTGATACAAATATGGCTTACCAATTAAGGGAAAGAGATGCAGACACCTTAGAAAAAATGCAAACAAATTCAGTTAGTGTAGAAGTGAAAATTTTAGCCAGAAAAGCTAGACTTAGAAATGAAAGAAGAGTGGCCATTAAAGAATAAAATGTTAATTCAGACACAAAAATGGATGTTATAGCTAAAAACTTAAAAAGGGTGATTGATAGACTAGATAATATAGAGAGAAGACCTCAGTGGGATAACCAACAACAAATTAGAAATCTCAATTTTAGAAAAAACATAAATTCTGGAAAAGCAAAGAAACAGCCCCAGACCAAACAATTAGGCCCCCGTTCCAAGAGAACTATGTTGAAAGTTCATAGAATAATAATGATGATGAGGATGCTATAAATATAATGGGAATAGATGACAATAATACTATTTTCCTTACTCAATAATATCAGGAATTATTTGAACTCCAACAACTAAAATTAGATTATAGTGAATCTTTTGATTATAAACAAGGTTATTATTATGCAATAAATGAAATAAACAGTCAATATAACCTCAGAAACAAGAAAAACAACGAGTCTTCTACCAAGAAATATTCCCAAACTCATAAACGGAAAACAGTTGAAGCTCCCAAAACAAAGGTTCTGCAAATTCTCCCAAGGGAAAATAAGCAAAACTCAAATTCTTCCCAAAACATTTCTAGTCCTAAAAAAGCATCAGGCCCTAAAATTGTTGATATTACTGATGAGGTTGCTCGAGCTGCAAAAGATTCACAAAAATCTACTGCTGCTAAAGCTTCTTATTTTGTAAAAACAACAAATTTAGATCCCAAAAAACCTTCTGCTGATCCTAAAACAGTAGATCCAAAAACTGTTACTTCAAAAACATCTGCTGAAAATTCTAATTCTGAAAGAACATCTACTGCTTCACAAACAATCCTTGAAAATAAAGTTAGAAGTAGTAAAACACAAGAAACACAAATAGAGAATCCCAAAACATTTGAAAATGAAAAAACAACTATAGAAAAACAAGACAAACCAACACAAACTATAGTTACCAAAGAAGAATTGATTCAAATCAGTAAAACTCAACCTACATTCAACATACAATCAGAAATTGCAAAGCTTAAAATACCAATTACTTTGACTGAATTGGTAAAAAATGACTTGTATAAATCAACCATAACTGTAACATTAAATATGAATGATGGAGAAGACTCCATAAATCTAAATGATGATCAGCCAGAGTTGATTTTTGGCCCAGATATAAATGGAAAACATGCAGATGGAGCAGTTCCTCCATTTTATATCAGTCTCACCATTCATGATCAAATTTTACACAATGCCATGTTGGATTCAGGAGCTTCCCATAATCTAATGCCTAAAGCCATAATGGAAACTCTTAATCTATAAATCACAACACCATACAAAGATTTGTTTTCTTTTGATTCAAGTAAAGTTAAATGCCTAGGTTTAATCAAATATTTGTGTGTAACACTAGTTCAATACCCTGGTAAGAGTATATTAATGGACATTGTAGTAGCTGATATCCCACCTAAATATGGAATGTTACTTTCTCGCTCATGGGGAGCAAAGTTATAGGGATCTCTACAATTGGACATGTCTTATGCTACTATATCAGTTTTTGGCCAACCTAAAAAGTTATATAGGGAAACAATGATGAAGTACATGGTCAGTAGTGTTGAAATATCTATAAACTACCCAATTTACTCTACACCAACTGACCTTGATTCTTTTATCCTATGTAACTCTGAAACTAATGAAATCCAAACTGAACTAGTAGAGAAAAAGAGAGCACCAAATAATGATAATATTTTTCATGAATCTCTATGGCATTTAGACTTATGGTTCAGTGAATAAGTTAGGAGCAGAAGCAGTAGTCTGGATAAAAAACGTGGAGACTAATCACTCAGAAGGCCATGCTTTCAGGCTCAATTTCAAATGTACAAACAATATGGCTGAGTATGAAGCCCTCATCCTAGGACTCCAAATCATTAGGAACTCCGGAGGAAAAAGAATTTTAATCGTGAGAGATTTAGATTTGATCATAAAACAATTAAATGGAATTTATTCTGTTTACAATCCTAGACTAAGCAGATACAGAGACACTGTCATAGATTTAACTGATGATTTATTGGAATGTAAGTTTGCTGCTATACCTATAAAAAAAAATATACAAGCTCATTGTCTTGCAACTTTTGCTAGTTCATGCAATTTACCATTTCAACCTAATTACAGATACACTGTTGAATTCAAGCATAGGCCAATAATTCCAGATAATCTTAAGTATTGGCAGATATTTTCTCAGGAGGAACAAATTTACAAGTTTATGAACAATGAAGGAGAATTTCAAAATTGTAATATAGATACAGATTGTACTATAAATCTTGATTTGGATTGTGAAATAGATTTAAATAACTTAGATGTAAATAGAATAAAGTTTGATAAACCAACTAGATTTAGTCAAGTTGATATAGATAGCTTAGAGAAAGTAGAGATTGAAAAATTTATTGAAGATGAATCAGACATATTGAATCTTAAGGATAATTTCTTACCTAAGGGTTTAACCCCCTTAGAAGATCTTTTTGACTCCAATGATGTAGCTGGAAAACCAAAAAAGTAGCCAGTAAGATCTGACATAGAAGAATGTAACATTGGTACAGAGTTAAAACCAAAAATAATAAAACTGTCCAAAATTTTACCTCAACAAGAGAAGAATAAATATATTGATATTTTAAATGAATATCAAGATGTGTTTGCTTGGAGTTATGAATAACTAAAATCTTATGATACAAACATAATCCAACATAAAATTCCAATAAAAGAAGATCAAAAGCCATTCAAACAAAAGTTGAGAAGAATTAACCCTGTGCTCTTACCTTTGATTGAAAAAGAATTTAAAAGAATGTATGATTCTTAGATCATTGCACCAATCACATATTCTGATTGGGTTTCCAACTTAGTCCCAACAAGAAAGAAAATAGGAGAAATTAGATTACGTGTTAACTTTATAAATCTTAACAAATTATCCTTAAAATATAATTACCCCTTACCTAAAATGGACCACATCTTACAAAGGGTACTGGGTTCTTCAAGGATTTCACTATTAGATGGTTTTTCAGGATACGACCAGATCCTAGACCAAGAAGAAGGCCAAGCTAAAACAGCATTTACTACTCCTTGGGGCACTTTTATGTATGTAAAAATGCTTTTCGGTCTAATTAATGCAGGAGCAACCTTTCAAAGGGCTATGGACATAGATTTTGCAAAGGAAATACATGAGTTCTTAGTAATTTACTTAGATGACATTACTGTGTTTTCCAAAATAGATAATGAACACTTGGATCATTTGAAACAAGTCTTTATTAAGTGTAGGAAATATGGCATCTCTTTAAATCTTAAGAAAAGTATATTTGGATTAGAATAAGGTAAGTTACTAGAACACACAATCTAAAAAGAAGGAATTAGAATAGATCCTGCTAGGATAGAAGCAATTATGAACATCAGCCCAGCAAGAATCATCAAAGAATTACAAGCCTCTTTAGGTAAGATAAATTTTTTAAGAAGATTCATATCTAATTTAGCTGAGATAATTAGAGAATTGAATAACATGCTAAAAAAAAAATCAGTTCGTAGCTGGATTGTTGAGGTTAAACAATCATTTGACTCTATCAAATAAGCCTTAACCAAAACTCCATTCCTAATAAGTCCTGATTTTAAGAAAGATTTCATGATTTTTTCATTTGCTTCAAAACACACCATTGTTGCATTCTTACTGCAGAAAAATGACCAAGGATTTGAACATCCTATAGCCTTTTTCAGTAAGACCCTTAGATATGCCCCTTTGAAATACAACATTATGGAAAAACAAGCCCTAGCTTTGGTTAAGGCCATTAAATACCTCAGAGTTTATATTCTCTACTCACACTTTATTGCCTATGTCCCAAATTCTATAGTTAAAGACATTCTTACTCGGGATAGTCCTGATAGAATAAGAGGTAAGTGGATTGCCACTATCTTAGAATATGACATGGAGATAAAACCCACCAAGCTCATTAAAGGTCAAGGATTAGCCAGACTTATGGCTAAATCAAATTGTAATGCCCTAGATATAAATTTTATTGCTCAAGTTGATGATCAGGAAGAGATGGCGACTCCAAAGATCAATGAAGCCTTCTCAGACTCACCTTGGTATACAGATATCATATTTGTATTACAAAACTTACAAGCTCCTCCTGGATTGTCAAGAACCAAATCTAGATTTTTAAAACTTAAAGCAGTAAGATTTTGTATCTTAGATAATGTACTTTTTTGGAGAGATCATAGTGGGATTTTATTAAATTGTTTACTAAAGGAATAAGCTGACAAAATACTTGAAGAATTTCATGCAGGTGACTGTGGAGGACATTTATACTATAAAAATACTGCAGACAAGATCCTGAAGAATTTCATGCAGGTGACTGTGGAGGACATTTATACTAGAAAACTGCTGCAGACAAGATCCTGAGAGCTAGTTTTTACTGGCCTACCTTGTTTACTGATGTCAAAAAATATGTTACTTCATGTCATGAGTGCCAAATTTTTTAGGGTAAGAAGAAATTCTTACCCCTCCCTTTAAAGCCTATTTCAACTGAAATTCCATTTCAACAATGGGGTTTAGACTTCATTGGTGAAATTCACTCTCCCTCTTTAGGCCAACATAAGTGGATTTTGACAGCCACTAATTATTTTACCAAGTGGATTGAAGCCATACCCTCTAGAAAAATCCACAGATATTGTCATTTTTTCATTCCTAGAAAACAACATTCTTTCAAGATTTGTATGTCCCCAAAAGTTAATTACTGATAATGCAGCAACATTCAAATCCAAGAAAATAATTGATTTTTGCCACAAATACCACATTACCCTAGGCCACTCTACTGCATATTACCCCCAGGGTAATGGCCTAGCTGAATCCTCAAACAAAAGCTTTGTAAATATCATCAAAAAGTTACTTGAAGACAATAAAAAGACTTGGAATAAGAAGTTAGTCAATGCCTTATGGGTAGATAGATTTACTACTAAGAAATCCATTGGTACATATCCTTACCAACTATTTTATGGAATGGATGTTGCCTTTCCTTCCTCCCTAGGTGTACCAGTGATGAAAATTATCCAAGAATTACAGGTTGAAACAAATGACATCCAAAGAAGGATAAATCAAACTATTCACTTGCAACAAACAAGGGAAGATGTTTATATTAAATCTCAAGTCATTCAGGATAAGATCAAGAAAATATATGATAAAAATACTAAAGAGGAATGATTTTTACATAGGAGATAAAGTGTGAAAATGGGATTCTAGAAGAGAAGACAAAGGAAAACATGGAAAATTTGATTTTCTATGGAAAGGACCTGATGTAGTTTATGGATATAGAGGTAATAATGCTTTCTTTATGAAAGAATTGGATGGAACAGATCTGCAAGAAGGACCAGTTAATGGCAGAATGTTGAAGCACTACTACTCCCCTGAGTTAACAAATAATTTGTTTTTATTCACTTTGATCATTGTACATATACATTGCAAAGTTTAGATTGGATTGGATGTTTCCTTAGAAAAGTTGAAGCCCGAAGAGAAGGCCCTAAGCTTTGAGAGGTGAATATCATAAGTATGAATAAGTTGCAGATATAAGGATACATTTACAAGGTCATCATAGTCAAATTTCAAAAGCTACTAGTCTCATAGTTCTTGATATTTCACCAGGAAATGTCATCCCCATGTGGAGCCACTGTTAGGGTCCTATAATAATAGGGTTCATAAAATTTTGAATTGACTTTGATATTCTTGTAAATATGTACATACCTTGCTTTCTGCAAGTTGTTTTCCCATATTTGAAAAATGAAAAAAGAGGGTAAAAAGTCCTAAAAGAAATATCAAAGGACTTACAAAAATATAGACCCCAAAATAAAAAATAGATAAAATAAGACCTGAAAGTGAGCAAGTCCAAATTCCACTACTTTTACTTTCACTACAAAAATAATGATTATGTGCAGAGTGTCAATAAATGACATAATCCATAATTAGTTAAATAGTTTAATCTTAACTTTTCATGCTTTCAATTTCATGTTTTAGATAGAGAATAAAAAATTTGTCAAACAGTTTAAACTTGACAAATTAGTAGAAAGGTAGAGAATAATGAGGAGCTCAATAGTTTAATCTGAGCCCTTGGATGAAATAAGGTAGACTTAGATAGTTTTATGTTTTGAAATAAAAATATTTAAGGTTGCAAGTCTAAATGAACCTACTAAATGAAGAAAAAATGTTAGAAATAAATTTGGGTAGGTAGAAAGCAGTGGTGCAATCATGTAAATAAGACATCGTCGGGCAAAATCACTAATTTCCCCTCCCCTATGAGTATTTAGTATTCTAAGCTATCAATCAAACAGGCTCAGAGAATTTCTCTGACTTTTGTTGGGACCGGACCCAAGGCTCGATGACTGGTTAGTTAAAAATATTGAGTTCTTATGTTAAACCCACAGTTATCACCATTTACCCTTCATTCATACATTAAAAACCCCTTTTTCCTAAGTAAAGACACATTCTTGCTTAGTAAAATTGTAATCCAAAATAATTAACTCCATCCCTTCAATAGCATTCATAAAACCCTCAAAATTACATTTATCCTAAGTATTAGTGAAGGAAATATAAAGATAAGAAATGCTTGATTTTATACTATACTTAGAGATAATATGTGTTTGGTTTTTATTACACTACCCTTTCATATTAACCTTTAACATATTTTTATTAAATCTCTAAGAAGTACCCTTCCATAGTTATTAATTCCCTTATATTTAAAATACCCCAAAAAAACCCACTATTATAACATTTAGGCCAAAATCTATTATCCCATGTGCACAAATAAAAACCCCAAATTATAAACCCTTTGGTCTAAAAACTATCATTATTCAAACACCCTGCCCCTATAGTTTTAAAACCATTCAAAGGGTTAAAACTATATAATATAAAAAATCACGCCCGCACCCATATGTATTGATTAAAACCCTTTAGATATGTTTTAAACCATATAACCCCCGCCACATCTTAACCCTTCCACCTAGACAAAGGCTCGGTCCCACCTTCCCATTCCGATGCAACTCGTGAAAAAATCTTGGCCGTTCATGTTCAACCTCTAGATCTGACGGACAGAACTTGATATCGCGTGAAAAATATGCCTGATGCTTCAAACGCCATATCCGCGTGAATTGGGTGGTTTTCACCCATTCCTCTCTCCTCTACGTGGCCCCTCCTCAGTGGATCGCGTTCATTGAGGTAAAACCACTTACCACTAGAAGCTTGCATGATAAACCGTCGGTTTTTAAAATCCTTTGCATTCTGAAACCTCTCTCCCACCAGACAAGACCTTCATTCAATGCAATTGATATGATTTCATAAAACCTTTGGTAAAGATTTATTCATTTATCTTTCGTGTATAACCACTGCATTTCTTCTCCAGACTATATAAACTCTGTTAAAGCCCTTGGTTACCATTTTTAAGCCCGAAACCTCTGAAATTTACCAAATTACACCTGTGATGACTGTTGAGGAGTTGCGCCTTGCTCTAGATAAACTGTTGAAGCCATCAATTCAACCAGAAACTGTAAAAATCCTTTCAAAGCCAATACTTGCATTAAAATAGGTATTTTTCTGAGATTTAAACCTACACCCAAGTTGAAAAACCTTTTTTAAAGAAATAAAATATATTTAAATTACGAAATCAATTAAGAAGACTACCTAAAAAGTCCCAGAAACAAGCCAAACTTTGGCAAATTTTTCCCAGAAACCCTGTTTGTCTGTTGCGCGCTTTTTCAAGGAAATTTATCAAATTTTTACAGTTTGATAGTCCATTTTAAGCTCTAAAATAAGCCGTAAATCATCTGCAGGTGCCCTAATCTTCTGTGATCTTTTCAAAATTAATTTTACCCCCATTTTTCAGTCAAAAAACTCAGAAAACCCTTGTTTTATGTTTTAGACCAGTTTTAAAGCCTCAAAACTTCTTTGATAAACCTAATTGGGAAGAAAACCCAAAAAGAGACTCTATAAGTGCCAAATTTTCCCAATTAAGCCTCTTCTATAGTAAAATTTCCTCTGCAAACTGTTTAAACTTGTAGAAGAAAATCAAGATGCCTAAAAAACATAGTGTAAGCAAGCCTGAAGGTTCTAAAGCTCCTAAACCTACTCCTTTCATGACTCCAAATACTGCAATTGTGGTCAATCCATTACAAACCCCAGTTGTTGATATTGAACACATTCCCCTAGCTGATATTGACTACAAAATAGCTAATCCCATAGTTGAATTCAATCTGTTAGATATCTATAACTAGTGTTTTTAGAAGTCTTTAGATGATCATGAAGAAGTTCATATTTTGGAATCCAATCTACCCAAATATGTAGTCCCTCTGACTCACCCTTATCAAGAAAGCATTATATTATGTCACCAGTACCATATTCTTGAACAAAGAGCTATTGTGCATACTAGTAAAGAAGTCCTATTTACCATCACTGCAGAGTCAATAAACCAAATGTTGCAGCTTCAACAAGACCCCCTAGCAATCCCTTTGTCTATTAAGGCCCTAACTAAGCTATACATTGGCCTAGACTTTCCTAAAAGGTTCATGATTTTTCAGAATTTTATGCCTCTTCATGTTGAAATTCCCAAGTTAAATCCTGCATATTCAACTGCTAAATTTCCTGAAGGTTCAATGCATGTAATATCCATGCTTTCCTTCATCCTTGGGTATTTCACTAATGAGCACACTCATGAGTCTATCTTGGGATTTTTGTCCACCTTTTCTCCTGGTCAACCACCTTCAATTATATTTGATTATGTTGGTTTCATTGTTGATAGTATTCACTCTCAATTTACTAATTTACAGCTTGAAGGAGTATTCATATATACCTCCTATCTTTTCCACATGTTTTTTTTCTTCCAATCAAATAGCTTTCCAATTTCACTTCAAAAGTTGGACATAGAAGGAAAACCTCTATTTGTCATCTTTTGGACATCAATACTCAGAAAAGAAGGTACAGAGTTCAATTATTCAGTGTTTTCAAATTTATTTTTACATACAATGATCACCATGTTGACCAAAACAGATCAGCCTAAAATAAGTGAGGAAATGAAGAAAATATTGCAGTTATCAGAGCAGAGAAAAGTTAGTGACTTGTATTTGTGTGAGAAATTTATTGAAATCAGAGCTTTTGGATCAAACTTGTTGCCTTACAAGTTACCCAAACATCCATCAATGAGGATCTTTGCCTTGGAGTACATCAGGTAGATCCTAAATTCTGATTCTATTAACTTCATGGCAGCCAAGAAGAAGACCCAATTCAAACTTAAAAATCAAATTGGGCCATTCATATGTAATCACAGAGATGCAGAAAAGGAAGCAGCAAATCAACTAATGTAATATAAATTGGAAGAAAGTTTCCCTTGTAACTATGGTCCATAAGGGATCTTAAGTTAACTAAGGGTAAAATGTAAATTGACACCTTATATCCATGAATCAAAACCAGAAATAGAGAAGTTTTCTAATCAAATTGAGTGGGTTGAAAACACTTTAACAGAAGCAGCAAACCAAAGGAATACTAGTCACACTTTGGAAATTTCCAAATAGCCAGAGACATCCACTAAGAGAATCAGAGAAGAGGGAGCTTATACTGCAGAGACTACAACAGAAAAAAAATTTCAAGATCATTTACAACAAAGGGCCAAAATTAGATCCAATAGCTAAAGGTAAAGTGACAATAGATGTTGAAGAGACAGAGCCCTTGAATACCAACACTGATTTTCCAGAGACAAATGTAGCTACTATAGTTATCAGTGAGCCAAATCAGAATGAAGAACAACTGAATAATGAAGATACACAGATGATGGAAAGGTAGCGAAGTATGGAGGCTTCTTCCTCACATTCAGATGAGGAAAAGGATTTGGATATTAAGGAGAAATACAAGCAAATCAAGTTGAAGAGTGAGGAAATCAAAACTGAAATTTACTCTCAATTTTTTAAACAAAATCCAGGTAATCAAAACAGACTCCTATCAGCATTTTATTACTCAAGTAAAAAATTGATTATGTCAGTATTACAACCCACAGTATCAGTGCCAAAGACAGTTGCTGACTATAAGAAAGTTGATATGGAAGTAGCTACAGACAAAATACATGAATTAGATCAAATAGAGTTTCATAGGCAAACCTCAGAGATGTTATATTCCATAGTTACAACAAAATCTATGAGTGCTCATAAGCTTCAAAACACCATATCTAATATGCAAGATCAAATAAATATGGATAAAGCTTCATTATATGAAAAGGATCTAAGGATAAAAGCCTTAGAATATTTACTATTGCAGGTAGGATATGATCCTACAAACATCAATGCAGAAGAAGCATTGGTAAAGAAGAAAAATGAGGATATAGCTGCCTTGAGGAAATATCTCAAACTTCCTCAAAGTGAGCATCCTCAGACAAAGGTAGTCTTACAGGAACAAAAATAAAAATATGAAATGATGAGTTTAATCCTTCAACTAACAGCTCAGATTAAGGAAATGGAAGTACAGATGGACCAACTTGTCCAACAAAAGGAGACAGTAAAAGAACCAGTGATTCCTACAGTCATCCTAGTCATCACTGCAACAGTGCCTTCAACTTTAGGAGAAAATTTGGCACCCAAAGAACCACTAGCCACTGTAGTGCCAATTAATTCTTCAACAACTTCAGCTACTGAATCCTCTACAACAGCATTGCAACCTAAAGATGAAAGCGGTCAACTAGTGAAAGCAATGTAAGAGATTTCTTTGAAGACGAATGAAATTAACAGGTTGAAAAAGATGATTGAAAATCTTGAGAATACAAATAAATCAACTCAAGTAAATGCTAAAATACATGAACAAAATGCCAAAAGATTGAGTGAAGAGGTAAATAAGTTACAAAAATAATTAACTCTCAAGGATCAGATATCATACATAAAAAATTACCTATGGAATAATGTAATTGAAGCCATCCATGATGTATGGCCTTCAATTTAGGTAATTTTTTAGCAAAGTGAGTTATTATTGGCATCCCAAGCAGAAATCCAAAAGACACAAACTGATTTGGCTGATAAACCATAACAGGCTGTAAGATTAATCAATTTCCTCAATAGCAAGAATAGACAGGAATTGTAAGAACTAAAAATCAATGACAGGACAGCAACTATCCTAGAAATTAGGAAAGTTACCACCAAAAGAAATTTCATGAGGCAACTTGAAGAAAAATGTGAAGGTATGAATAGTGCTATAACCAAATTCATGATTAAGTTCACCAATTTAAGGCAAAAAGGACTTCTTGATATCATGGTTATTAATGATAAGTTAATTCCTCAAAATGATTATGACAAGAAGATAAGAGAATATTTCAAGGAATAGGTGAATAAGCCAACAGGTTAAGGCATCCCCACAGGAAAGGTGTTACTAAAAAGTTTTGAAGACTTGTTTTATTTGCAATATGAGATCAAACACATATTTGTCATCAAGCCAACCTTTTCTAGGTATATTGAAGCTGATGAGAATTTTAGGAAACTAAAAAATATTCAAATTCCTAAAAATGAGGATTGGCAAGCACTTACTGATTTATTATGCAGAATGAAAGACAAACAAATGAAAAAGAAAAAATATGTTTGTTGATTTAACTGTCAAAACAGATTTTACAGCAGTAAAGCAGTTTGACTAAAGGTTAAAGAATATCAGTAAGAAAGAGTATCAATTAGAAAGAGTATTAGTGAAGGTAGGTTAGATTCCAAAAAAATATCTAAGAGCCAGCAAGGAGGACACGTAAACAGCCAGCTGCTTCTTATCCTAAAACAATTTCCATTTCTTTTGAATAAAATAGTATAGCTTGTTGATTTGTTAAGTAGCTGTCACTATTATTGTTGTAAGATATTTTATTTTCCTAAGTTAAATTCCTAGAAGTCATCTAGGATATTTTGTAAAAACTTATGTATAAATACTTCACTCTTTTCAAGTATTTTGTGTTGAATAAAATTGCTAGAGATTACTATAGATATTTTGTTGACTTGAAGGCTTTGGGTTTCGATTTTGAGTAGCAGACTGGATCAAATATTTGGCATCATACTTCAGGATCCCTGTGATAAGCTATCTGGAGTGAAGTACTCTCTAAAAATTTTCATTGTTATCTTTATTTGTTACATGCATACATCTGTGTTTTAATTCTAAATCTGAATGTATAACTAGGAGTATTACCACAGGACATGTTATTAGCACCATGTTTTTAACTAGTTATCAGTTCTTTGTTTTCTTTTTATTTCTGGTGTAGGGAACCCTTGATTTCTCCCTCTCTCATTTGACCTCTATCTACTACTTCCCTTTTTCGGATCAAAGGATCCTTAAGTGCCCTTTATCCCAATCAACCACCTCACAAAACCAATTTTCCAAGATCTCCAAGGGTTACCTATCTTGCCTTGAAGAAATTTGAGCTTTTAGGCCTTGATCCTAGTTCTGTTAGCTTGACTTAGACTCCATAGCCCAATGGACAAATATATTTCCCTTTTTCTATCCCTCCAAGTGAAATTTTTTCACCAAATCCAACAAAACCAAACCAAAATTTCACTTTCATAGCTAGCCTAATATTCACAAATTAAAACAAAGTTAAAATTTGAAGAGAGAGCCCTCTCTGAACCCTAGGAAGGCTAGATCCCAGATTTTGAAGTAGGTTTGTGGTTACCTCTAGTATTCTTTGACTAAAAACCAAAATCCCACAACTTAAGAATTTACTAGAGTGATAAAAAATGGAAAATAAGTAGAAGTGGAAGCTTGAATTCCATGTCTGAGGGAATAAATTCATATAAGTCTATATAATGGATCCTGTTATTCATCACTAATTTTTTTTTATATCAAAAGATGACTATGTTATGATCCTATATTTCTATAAACAAAATTTGAGAAATATTGTGAGTTTTAGAAATCTCACTGCCTTCATTATCCAAAGTTAAACTATTTTCACTATCTCTTCCCCTTTCTGCTTTCTAAAAGTTTACCCCACTACCACAAATAATGACTTCATTATTTGGGCATGTTTACCTCATTTCACTACCTCACCCGCACTATCATTCATGGCCTTTTTTCTCTGAAAAACCCATTTCTTCATTTCCTCAAAACCCTCATAAAAACCCCTTCATTCATCATTTTTCTTCTAAAAACATTAAAAAAATGTAAATTTTTCATTTTACATTGTTTAAAGCAAGGTTTAAGCCTATCGGTTCCTTTTACTTTTATTATAAAAACCCTGTTTTATATCTAAAACCCGCCCTTTGAGATAATAGGCCTTAAGCCCCTCTCTTCTAAAGCCCCAGCCCCCTCACATTCATAAAACCTCGACCTCCACTATTCCTAAGACCTTTTCCCTTATAAACCAAAAATATGCCCTTTATTTTATTAAACCCCCCATGAAATTTTAAAAGGCCCCCCTTAACCTGTGAAATATTAAAGAGCGGGCCCCGCCTTTCATTACACTCGGCCCCTCCATAAATCATATAAAATTATCACATTTCGCTGATTTTTAAAAGCCTCGGGCCCCACCCTACATATAACCCCACCATCCAACCACAACTCGAGACCTGTCCTCCACTTCTGCCGACCCGACCAACTGTTCGCCACTCCCTGTTGTGTGATAGCCATCGATCTCCCATCCCAAGATCTGACGGTCGATATCGCATATCACAAATAAAGTTGTGATTGAAATAGTTTTCTTGCAACCCACACGAAATCGGTGGTTTTTCCCCACCACTTGTCATGCCCTAAGGCATATCGCATGCCTCCCTCCCAAAACCATTTACCATCTATCCTCTATGCTATAAAACCACCTCGGTTTTCCAATACCGCCTACCTTCTGCGCCATTTTTCAAACTTTTCCCGCTCCCCTTGAAACTCCCTCCTGGTTCCACCTCCGGAACCCTGCTCCCTACACCCTCTCCTCCTCTACAAATGCCCTCTGACAGTCCAAAACCCTGAAAAATGCAATGAAACCCTCCCGCAGGCTTTTTACTAAATTGTTTATATTTTTGCAGGTTTTGATGGCGTAGGTAATTGAACTCCACTTCACAGGGCCAAATTAAATCAACTATAGGCATGGATGGTGATCTAGGACCTCCTAAAGGGTCAATAATGGCCATAGGGTATGTGTCAATAAATGGAATCGATGAAACATGATCATCAACTTATCAAAGGAACCCTCCAGTCACGAAGACAGCCTTACCCTGCACAGAGAAAATAGAAGCAGACAACGAAACAATGAAGAAAGGATGTCAAGAAGATTAAAGGGCTAATCTTAAATTAAAAGCTTAAACAAAAAAGGTTAGCCAACTAAGAGGAAGTCAAAGAAAGAAAAGCAGACCGTGAACAAATGAAAAGATAAAGTCAAAGGATCAAGAGAAATAAAACAAAAAGTAAAGGAACAGAACAGAGATCACAAACAGATTAAAGAAAATATGATTAAAACAGACAATAAAATCATAAAAGACAGATTTTAATACCTAATGACAGAGATAAAAGATAATAAAAAAAAAAGCAAATTTACCCAAAATAGATTCGAATGACTCAGCCTATGGCAATTACTCTTCTCCGAAGATATTTTTGCCACCTAGTGCTTTGTTTCCTTCAAAAAAGCATTAGGCAGTTAGTGAGCTGAGTCAGAGATATTTATATCTTCTATATATTTATTGTAAAAATTATGAATAGGCCTTAAAATTCAAACATTTCACCTATTTTTCCTTAGGAGTCAAGATACAAGTTATTATTCAAAGAAATATCTGCAAATATTCCTGCCTTGAGCCTTGCTTGGTTTTCAAGGTTAGGAATTCATTAACTTTGTAATCAATGACAATTAAACCCTAGCTTAGCTTCACGTCCTCATTTGCAGCATAAATACTACATCTAAACTCATTATCTTGTTGGCATTTGATGACTCTTTGAAGTCATACATAGTCTCTTGGAAGTTGAAAAGAAATTGATGTCTTGGAACTTATGGATGCCCTGATTTGTTTGTTGATGGAGGAGGCTAGATCACCGGATCCCTGAGCTTGGTTGTTGGTGAAGTGATTATAATATGTTATTGTTATTTCCTGTTTCATTACGTTTCCACCTTTCTATGTTGCAGTAGAATAAAAGATTTAGACAAAGAAATGTCTTCTCAAAACACCTTAGTTCTATTTATTCTTCACTGCCTTAATGTTTTCTTATGAAATGACATTTTAGAGAATTCTTAATTACTGTCTAGACCCCCTAAGCTCGTTTATTTCATAAATAGTTTAATATAGTTGGTATCAAGCATGATTTATGGCTAGCCCTGCTTATTTGATGCCACTAAAACATTGTTTTTGAAGTCTCTCTCTAAAGTACCATTCTTTAAAGTCTGCGAAAGAGATTTTGTTTTGATCATACCCTTTGTACTTGCTTAACTAATTGTTTTAGAGATCTTCATAACCATAATCAAGGATGTTTAGGAGTTACCTCTTCTCTGATTATATTTATACGTGTGTCTTAAGTTTCTTCTGTCATTGAAGGTGAAATCACTAGAAGTTAAATGAGTTTCTCGCCTTCTATATTTCATTGGAAAAGTTTGTCTTGAATTATCATCTGCTTTAGTTGAATCAAAGAATTTATGGTTTTCCATGTCTATTGATTGCCTCTTCATGCTTATGATATTTAAGTCCCCTTTTTGAGAAGTACATAT
Source organism: Pinus albicaulis (assembly GCA_034641835.2). Taxonomy (NCBI): domain Eukaryota; kingdom Viridiplantae; phylum Streptophyta; class Pinopsida; order Pinales; family Pinaceae; genus Pinus; species Pinus albicaulis. The sequence goes on from CM076574.1 coordinate 324,223,605, forward strand.
GATAAAGGATTCTTGATTTCCTTTTGTCCTACTTTTCATTCTTACAATTGATGTCCATCTCATTACCCCTAAAAACTTGAAGATCCACTGACCAAGTTAGATTTTCCCTATGATTCTCCCCGATCCATTGATGAACTTATCATGACTTCCATTAGACTCCATTACCTAATGACTTAGATATTTCCTCATTCTACCTATGCTTCTTGATCATTATACCCAACCAAAACAAACAACAAACCCTCACACTTAATAACTAACCTAAAATCAACCCTATAAAGCAAAAAATTTCATATCCTTTGCAAAAAAATAGAGAGATCCCTCTCTATGTCCAAGAAGGCTAGGTCCTAGGGCTCCAAAGACTGGTTTGATGTTACCCTGTGCATTTGGTCTATCAATCTGCTAAATCACGGGACACCAACATAATGGTAATCACGGTGGGACCTTCTAAGTTACTGACAACATGAGTACTTATTAGAACTTCAGAATCCCTTAAAAAATATAAAATCCAATGAATCTACCACCTCATCCCCATCACTAACATAATGGCGATCACGGTGGGACCTTTTGAGTAAAATATTAAGCAAAAACATTTTGCATCCACTGATTTTCTGCCACCTCATCCCATTACCAACATAATTGCGATCACGGTGGGACCTTCTGAGTTATTAAAAACATGAGTACTTATTAGAACTTCAGAAGCCCTTAAAAAATATAAATCTAGTGAATCTACCACCTCATCCCCATCACTAACATAATGGCGATCATGGTGGGACCTTTTGAGTAAAATATTAAGCTAAAACATTATGCATCCACTAATTTTCTACCACCTCATCCCCATGACCAACATAATGGCAAACACAGTGGGACCTTTTGAGTTACTGAAAACATGATTACTTCTTATAACATTAGAAGCGCTTAACAAATAGAAAATCCAGTGAATCTACCACCTAATCCCCATCACTAACATAATGGCGATCACGGTGGGACCTTTTGAGTAAAATATTAAGCTAAAAAATTGTGTATCCATTAGTATCCATCCATTCATAGCCACTTTACAACCATTACTAACACAATAGTGATCATGATGAGACATTATGAGTCAGTGACAATCTAAGTATACCTTAGGACTTCAGAAACCCTTATATACTCATTTGACCCTCAATTAAGCTTAAGAAAATCAACCAATAGTCAAGAGTAGACTTTGTTTGTTTCACCATCTTAGCTAAATGATGATTTAGTTAGAGAATGCTCTTAAAAACCTTAAGGCTACATAAAAACTTAGAAAACCCCAAAAACATCCCTAGATTTTTTTTTGTTAATTATTGGTGGTGTACCATACTCACTTATCTTCAAAACAACCAAAAATATCCACTTGGCGACTCCACTAGCCTCCAGTAGGCCTGTTACTTCACTAGTTATTTTTAGATTCTCTTAGGATTGTATCAAATCAGTCCTAAGAGGTTTAGAAGCCTAGTCCCATATTTTATAATTTTACTAAACACTATGATAGGTCAACCTTTAGAAAACAATCCAAAACATTCAGCCTCTCTGAATTTTAAGTTTGAAATATGGCTTCACATAGGACCAATACCAGATCTCATCCAGACCCTAATCCTCCTACTATGGTTGATGATCTAGAGAATATTTTGTGGCAAACTTCTAGAACTGGAAATTTAACTACTAATAGGACTATCCAAAGAACAAGATCTGTCCCTGAACACCTTCAGTCTTGAAATATCCTCAGTTTGACTTGCACCATTCAAAGAACTTATTTAGAACCAAGTCACATAGTGATATTGACCAAAATGACCTTGAGCCCATAGATTTGCAGCAAATTTCTAGTTGAGAAGCCTCTCCTCCCACTCCTCTTGATTTTCAGCTTTTACATCACTTCAGCTCTTTCCATAACAAATCTGCTCAAAATCAGTTTGCTAGTCCAAGTACTTCCACCGCACCCATCCATACTTCCACTCTTAAAAACACTCCATTTCATCCCACTTTCTCTTCCACAAATCCTCCTCTTGTAAATCTCCCATTCACTCTTATCATGGCAACATGGTATGCCCCATTAGTATTACCACAACCTCTAGTTCCTTTACCAAATGATTATCAATCCAGAATTCCCCATTTCATTGGAATTGAATCTACTACTGCCCAACAGCATGTAAATAAAATGGATGATGCCTTTGATTACATGGAAATAGAAGAATATACCATTAAGATGAGAATCTTTGCCCAAAGTTTAGGAGGAGAAGCCAAAAAATGGTTTAAAATCTTAACTCCTAATAGCATAAATGATCTCCCTTCTCTATACCAAACGTTCATAAACAAATGAGAAATTAAAAAGAACACTCTCCAAATCCTTTCAGAATATAGCAACCTAAAAAGGAATGTTGGGAAAAGTGTCCAAGATTACTACACTAGAATTAATAGTGTTTACAATGCACTTCCCCCAAACATGAAACCTCCACTATCCTTAGCCTTAGAAAAATTTCCAGAGGGCTTTTACCCAGACATGGCCTATCAGCTAAGAGAAAGAGACCCCTTGACTTTAGAAGATATGTAGAGGAAGCTATAAGTGTAGAAGCAAATATGATTGAGAAAAGAGCTAGGTTGAAATCAGAAAAAAGAGTTACATACGAAGATGAAACAATGGCTTCAACCTCATCATCTGATGCCAAAAATGATAAATTATTTAGGGTAATGGAAAGAATGTTGGAAAAGATAAACTTAACTGATAGAGTACCTCCTAGGGAGAACCAAGTAAATCCCCAAAACAGAAATAGAAATCCAAATTTCAGAAGAGATCCTACTCAAAATAGAAAAAGAGATAATGACCAACAAAATAGGCCTCCTTTCCAAGAAAACTATGTAGATGAAGAAGAAAGAAAGACAGAAAGGTTGGAAGAAAATCATGTAAATCTGGTAGGATCTGACAGTGAGGGTGATGCTTTTATCACTAAAGAAGAACAAGCATTCTTCTCCTCAGAACAAACTGAAAACAACCATGAGGATTCTAAAGATTACCAATTGGGGTTTGAAAATTATATAATGGAGTTCCACAGACAATATGATCTTAGGAGAAAAAATAACCAAGAGGCCTCCAAGAAAATAACACCAAAATTGTTGCTAGGAAAACCTCAGAAAATCGTCCTAAAAAGATAGCAAACAGTACTAACACTATGGCTAGAAAAAATAATCTGACAAAGACAAAACCAGTAAGCAAAGTGTTGACACAAGCTACCCTAGTACTTCTGCTAGTGGCCCTGAGAAATCTGTCCAAAATAACAGTCCTAATAAAACTCAGCAAAACAGAATTTCTGAAAGGACTATGTTTGACATATCAGATGTCAATATGTCAAAAACACTAGTCCCTTTCAGCCTAGAGGGATAAATTGCCAAGATCAAAATTAGCATACCCTTAGTTAAACTAGTAACCCAAAATGTATATAAAAAACAAGTTTGAAAGCTTTGAGTATAGGAAATGATACTGATACTTTAAACTTGATAGATGATAAACCAAAATTGTTGTTTGGTCCTGAAGTAGAAGGAAAATACCAATAAGGAGCTATACCTCCATTCTATGTCAGCTTAAATATACATGATAAGATCTTACACAATGCCATGCTAGACTCTGGTGCCTCTCACAACCTTATGCCAAAGGTGGTGATGGAGATATTAGGCCTAGAAATTACTAAACTTTACAAAGACCTGTATTCCTTTAATTCAAGCAGAGTCAAGTGTTTAGGTCTGATCAAGGATTTATGTGTCATTCTGGCACAAATTCTTGCTAAGCGTCTAGTTATGGACATAGTTGTTGCTGACATTCCCCCAAAGTGTGGCATGCTTCTATCTAGATCATGGGGAGCCAAACTTCAGGGAAGCCTTCAAATGGACATGTCTTATGCTACCATTCCATTCTTTAACCAGACAAGAAGGTTATACAGGGAATCTCATATGAAATATATGGTAAGAAACCTAGATAGGCTAAACAACACTCTTGCTTATTCCATCCATTCATATCTTGATTCATTTATCTTGTTCAATGAAGATGAAGTTAGCAAACAAGAAAATGAAAGTGAAAAGAGTTAAGCCCACTTGAACAGCCAATTCTGCCCTCAAATGAAGAACATAACAGCTCAAAATTTAGCAGCCCTTAACAGCAAAATGAGGATGAATATGAGATAGAAACACTTTGTAACATGAGCTTTGATAGCTCTTGTGGAAAAGCTGGTTCTAGAGCAGGTGTATGGATACAAAATACAAACAATGGACATTCCTACAAACTTGATTTCCAATGCACTAATAACAATGCAGAATATGAAGCTCTCCTCCTTGGCCTACATTTGTTCAAATATTTAGGAGCCAAGAAAATATCAGTCCAAGGAGATTTAGAGCTGATTATTAGGAAAATGAAAGGGGAGTATTCAACCAAAAACCCAAGATTAAGAGAATATAGGAATTCTGCCCTAGATCTCCTGAAAAATTTTGAAAAATATGAACTCACTTTCATCCCTGGAGCTCAAAATAACCTTGCAAATGAGCTTGCCTTTGCTACCAGCAGTTGTCAAGTACCCCATGTAAATGAACTATTCACTTTCAAAGTAAAAAATAGGCCTACAGTCCCTGACAATGAAAACTATTGGCAGGTGTTTGAGGGAGATAAACACATTGATGAATTTTTTGCAATCTAAAAATGATTTTGTTGTACCATCACCTAGCTCAAGCCATGAAAAAGATTATTTTGATGAAAAACAAGCCCACATAACAGAGTTGTCTTCTACTTCTGATATAAAACAATTTGAACATCTTTTTAAGGCAGAATTACTTGACAATCCAGACCAAAAGGACCTTGAGGTTTTACAATGCAAAGATGATTCAATACCAAGGGGCCTTACACCATTAGAGGAGCTCTTTGACTTCAATGACGTAGCTAAAAAACCAAATATGGAGCCTACAAAAACTAATGTATAAGAACACAACATAGGTAGCATGAATGAACCCAAAATGATCAAGTTATCTAGCACTCTTCCTACTCATATAAAACAGCAATATATTGAACTTTTCAAAGAGTTTGGAGATCTTTTTGCATGGTGGTACAAAGATCTGAAATCATATGATACCATCATTATTCAACACAAAATTCCTCTTAAAGAAAATCAAAAACCTTTCAAACAAAAACTAAGAAGGATAAACCTTGTTTTATTACCTTTAGTTGAGAAAGAAATCAAAAATATGTATGATGTTGGGATCATAATCCCCATTAGATACTCAGAATGGGTATCCAACCTTGTGTCTGTTAGGAAGAAGACCAAGGAAATTTGGCTATGCATTGACTTTATAAATCTGAACAAAGCCTCCCTGAAAGATAATTATCCCTTGCCTAAGATGGATCACATACTGCAAAAAGTGGTTGGATCTAAGAGAATATCACTCTTGGATGGTTTTTCAGGCTACAACAAAGTTCTAGTACTCCCAAGTGATCAACACAAAATTGTTTTCACCACACCTTGGAGTACATTCATGTATGTTAAAATTCCATTTGGTTTGATGAATGCAGGGGCCACATTCCAAAGGGCCATGGACATAGCTTTTTCAGAAGATATAGCCTATTTTATAATCATTTACCTTGATGACATCATTGTTTTCTCCAAAACTGATAAAGAACACTTAGTCCATTTGAGAAAAAATTTCGAGAAATGTAGGAAATATGACTTATATTTGAATCCCAAGAAAACACTCTTTGGTCTCCAGGAAGGAAAGATCCTAGGCCACATAATCTCTGAAGAAGGAATCAAAGTAGACCCCAAAAGGATTGAAGGCATATTGAAAATTAGCCATCCTATAAACCTCAAAGAGTTGTAATCTTTCATTGGGAAGATCAACTTTTTGAGAAGGTTCATCCCCGACGTTACTGAAATTTTAAGGAATATCACAAATATTCTCAAAAGGAAACAGGATTTAAATGTACTTTAGAAGCCAAACAGTCATTTGAACTAGTGAAACAAGCCCTCACTCAAACACCAATTCTTAATAGTCCTGATTTCACCAAGGATTTCTACATTTTTTTCATTTTCATTTAAGCACACCATAGTTGCAGTGTTTTTACAAAAGAATAATATAGGGCAAGAAAAACCAATATCCTTATTCTTAAGAGATGCTCCTCTCAAATATAACATCATGGAGAAACAAGCCCTAGCCTTGATAAAAGCATTAAAATATTTCTGAGTCTACATTTTTCACTCTCATATCATTGCTTTTGTCCCACATACAGTTGTCAAGGACATTCTAAATCAAGATCTTAATGGTAAAAGGGGAAAATGGATTGCTATTATCTTAAGAGTATGATTTAGAAATAAGGCCTACCAAGCTTATAAAATGACAGGGATTAGCAAAACTTATGGCAGAATCAAATTTCCAAGCATTAGACATGAATATGATTGATGTTTTAGAAGAAATAGAAGAATTCACAGCTCCATATATTGAAGAAATATTTTTGAATTCTTTGTGGTATGCTGATATCATATATGTACTTATTTATCTTAATACTCATCCTTCTTTATCAAATACTAAAGCTAGATTCTTGAAACAAAAATCTTTAAATTACTGCATTTTAGATGGAGTGTTATATTGGAAAAATGTTGTTTCCATATTTCTTAAATGTTTGCTTAAGAATGATGCAGGAAATATCATGCATGAGTTGCATGATGGAGAGTGTGGAGGACACCTTTACTGGAAAACCACAGTAAACAAGATTCTTAGAGCTGGCTATTATTGGCCCACACTTTTCCCTGATACTCAAAAACTAGTCATGACTTTCCATAAGTGCCAATTTTTTTATGACAAGATAAAACTCCTACCTTTACCTTTGCATCCCATCAGTGTTGAGGCTCCCTTTCAGCAATGGGGTTTATACTTTATTGGAGAAATTCACCCAACCACATCTACCCAACATAATTGGATCCTTACTACAACTGATTATTTTACCAAGTGGATAGAGGCTATCCCTTCTATAAATGCTACTGACTCAGTCATTATCAAGTTCCTTGAGACCAACATATTATCCCGATTTGGTTGTCCTAGAAAAATAACTACAGATAATTATGTTTCCTTCAAATCAAAAAGAATGGTTGATTTTTTCTATAAATATCATATCACATTGGGGCACTCCACAGCTTACTACCCTTAGGGAAATGGACTTGCTGAATCCTCCAATAAAATTTTGATCAACATTATCAAAAGACTGTTGGAACAAAATCAGAAATCATGGCATAATAAGCTAGTTCATGCTTTATGGGCTGATAGACTAACCACCAAAAAATCAATCAATATGTCTCCCTATCAATTGGTATATGGCATGGATGCAGTCTTCCCAACATCCTTGGGAGTTCCAATTATGAAACTCCTCCAAGAAGTGAAATCAGAAGAAAATGACATGCAAATAAGGTTGAATCAAACTATTCATTTACAATAGTCAAGAGAGGAGGTTTATAAAAGAACACAAGCAGTATAGGAAAGCACCAAAAATATCTTTGACAGAAGGAATAAAGAAAATAATTTTCAAGTTGGAGACAGTTCTAAAATGGGATTCTAGGAGGGAAGACAAAGGTAAACATGGAAAATTTGAGAATTTGTGGAAAGGACCTTACATCATTCATTCAATTAGAGGTCATAATGCTTTCTTCTTACAAGGGCTGAATGGAGAAGAGTTAGGAGGTCTAGTCAATGGCAGGATGCTCAAACATTATTTTTTTCAAGAATCCTAGCCTCAAAGATTTCATTCATTATACATAAACGTTGCATGAGAAAATCTTGAAAACAGAAAATACAAAAACAATGAAAGAAAGGAAAAAGTGGGCGGGATCAAAAGAGGTATAGCTCCATACCCAAAAAACAATACTACTAAAAGTGTGCAAGCCTAAATGCCACTATTGATTCGAAAAGAATATCTTGTTCAATCATCTAGCCTAATCATGGCTAAACATCTTTAAATTTATGTTGATAATTTAGTGAAAACAATGACTGTCAAAATTATTCAAGCTTGTCTTATCAGGAAAAATAGATTAGGGAATAAATATACTGGTTCCACATGCTCAAAATATAACCAAAGAGAAAGATGAGGATGCATTTCAAATGATAAATTACAGCCCTTATCTTTATATTTTACTTTTATGCAAAATAATGATTGTGTGCAGCTTGTTCCAATGCCACAACCATGGTAAGTAAGACTGCCTAATCCTGATTTGAACCATGCTTTAAATTTTATGTCAATATTTTAGAGAATCAAGACTGTCAAACAGCTTAATCTTGGCAGTGAAATAATCTAGGTAGAGAATAAAAGAGTTCACTAGTTTAATCTGAACTCTTGGAAGAAATAAGGATAGAAGTAGATAGTTTATTTCTATTTTCAAAAATAAAAATGTCAAGAGTTTGCCAGTTTAAGTGCACTCAAAGAAGAAAAAATGTTAGGACAAGTAGGTTGGGTAGGTAGAAATGTTGTTGAAAGAATCATATGTTGCAAATTATTAAGATTGTCACTTCAAAAGATATATCAAGCAAGTGAAAAGAAGGAAAAATATGCCTAATGAAAAAGACATTGGTCTACAAAAACTCAGAGATTTGATAAACTGAAATTTGTGGACACCTCCAAAAGGGAGCTTCCCTCCCCAAGTGGAGCCGTTGTTAGTCATCAGTGAAAAAATTATCAAGAATATCTCCTAACAGAGAGGTATATTTTAGAA